>OX579634.1:35656893-35685817 GCA_951230915.1 Antitrichia curtipendula | reverse complement strand
AGTCGGACGCGCCGTCGGTCGGTCTCTCCAACGGCTAGTCGGACGCGTATTATGTCGGACACTTTTTCGGTCGGACGGGACCGTCAGCAGACATGCGGTTATAATGGAGGTTTTTTGGGGTGGTGATTGGTGAGAGCTAGTTAACTTCTGCGAATGAGTTTTAGGGTTAGGAAGATCTGGTTTTAAAACCTCTTCAATTGCAATTGTCATTGAAAAATGTGGAAATGACACTCAATGTAAGCGTTCTTTTTATTTTCAAAATGCACAGAACTTAAACGACTTTGAAGGCAATATTGTTGCATTGTACAGTTACATTTTAGAATGTCATGCTCCATTTACAATAAAATGCACAGAATCAAATTTTATTGAATTTGTCCTTTGTATTGGAAATCCAAAAACCTTAATGGTATTCCAAACATCAGTTTACTACAATGAAGCGGCAATAAACAATCGATTGCCACATAGTGCCATCTATGTATCATAAGTATTTGGACATCTAGGTTTACATCCCTTCAGTCCCTAAGGATTGTAATCACTATCTCCCTTCACTTCAGCCCCGCTACTCTCACCTCTTCTTTTCCATCCGGTGTCTTCATCGCTGGATGCCTCTTCCATATTGTCTGATGAAGATTGTAGAATTCTCACTTCGGAACCATGTACTTCCCTAGATTTACGTGATCTGAATGCTTTACCCTCCTTTTTCACTTGTAATATGGACTTTCCAATGCTTTCCCTAAGGCCGGTGACCGGTTTTATTTTCGTCATCGGAGTAGGTTGAACTACATCTAGGGGGGTTCTACTCACATTCGCTTTCTTCGATGGAGACATAGCAAAAGGCTCTATTGCTCTTTTGTTTTTGTCTATTTTAGACTCTTTCACAACTAATTGTCCTGCTTTTTCGCCTCCTTGAATGATTACCTTCGTTGCGCTTAAGGACTACGGTAAACGGTTTGCTGATTTGAGAAGACCTTGTGATGAATGCCTAGATTTTTGAGCGAACATTTGAGCCAACGTCTCGTCCTTGTCATCATCACTACTTGATGAAATGGATAGACTGTGATTAATGAATTGCCGTTTTCCACATGATGAACCTCCACAACCATCCAAAGTTGTACTAGCAGTTGTAAGTAGTGTACGTACACCCGGTGCAAGACCAGTACGCGGTGGTAATTGGGGATCTCGCAGAAGTGGCTCCTTTCCTTTTCCATTCCGGGTTAGGATTGGACTCCCAGACTTCATAAAACGCATGTCTTCATTCTCTTCTACTTCACGTGGTTTGATATTCTCAATCCTTGGTTCACCACTCTTCTTGTTCGAGAACACCGCTTTCAATTGAACCCTTGTGTTCCCCATATTCATTGGGACCTTTACCCCCAATCCGCCCTTGTCATTGTCTTTGTCAATCTGTTCCGCTCGTGCCGCTACCTTGGATGGAGAGTTGGGAATTGGAATCTCTTCACCCATTTCAAGAGTCCCACCATTGATAAGCATTGCCCCATTTATTGCCGCATCTCGTATATTCATTGCCTCCTTATCCGCTAAAATCTTTTCACTAGTCAACAACCCGGTCCCATCCATATATTTGGCTATCGGAAGGTTCTCTTCATCACATCCACGATTGTCTTCATCTGATGTATAATCGTAGACGTCTCGATCATTGGCTCCCAAATCTTCATCATTCTGATTAGGGCTTTGAAACGGCTCATCGTTCGAAATCGGCTCATCATAGTTCACAGCATTTCCATCATAAAATGCAGCCTCATGATTTTCAACATCCGAATTGTGCATGTCGTTGTCCATAGCACCTCCATCATCGAATGTAGGCTCGCCATCTTCCGAATCCTCATTTTCGGAGATAGGCATATCTGTATCTTCAAAAAGCACGTTCTCCTGATACCATTTTTTCTCATCCCTTTCCTTGGATTGGGCTAAGACTTTTGAATTGGTGTACACGTACACCAAATCATCTGCTCTCTGTGGCTTCAACTTGTTCCTAGATTTGTTGTGAACAAAAGAATAGCTACTCCAATTTCGTTCACACGAAGAAGAGGAGACCGGTTGTGCCAATATCCTCTTGGCAATTGGAGCAATGAGCTTTCCACACGTGCCTTCAAAATCCCACCAAGCATGTGCCGACAATTGCTGTTCACTCGGCTCCAACATGTTGTGGAATGGCGGTTCCCTAAGTCAAAAAGCGACAAAATCCTTCACAACCGCGGCGTAATCTCCTGGTTTACAAATTTTCATGAGAACACGCTTGCATGCCTCTATCGCATTTTGATCGTCGGCTAATTCTTTGTCTTCCAGAAGGTAGGGGTTCAGAAGAGCTCCTGCAAAATGCAGATCGGTCTCTACCATTTTGCGTCGGTCTTTAAAATACGCCAGCAGCGGATCGGCAAGAGCCTTGTTCAAACAAAAAGGCTCTCCAACCAAACCGGAGACGTGTTTTTCTAGATTTCTCATAATGTGCAAAACCTTGCCCATGCAGGGCGTCTTCGCATCCAAATCACGTAGCCCATGCACAACAGGACCCACCAAGTCCTTAAAATTCTGACAACGGCGCCAGAAATGCTCGCTCATAAGTATCTTAAATACCTCTTGACAGTCACTGCGAGATTTCGATGTCCGGCCAAACTTCCTCACATACTCATTCCACTGCGGGTCCGTCACTGTCTGTTGCAATAGACCCTTCACCTTCAATAAACGTGCAATTGTGATGAAATTGGAGGCAAACCTTGTTTCACCCGGCATCAACAAGCTATATTTGGGCTCGTACTTCCGATATATTGCAAGCGGTTTATGCCTCATCTTGAAGAACTTCACTACGGTTTCCGCGTTGTCCACTTGGTCCATTATCCATGCTTGTTTTCCCCAATCTTTTAGCAACAAATTCAAGGCGTGTACCGCGCAACCTTGGAAAAAAATGTGTGGATATGTAGCAATCACTAGAGCACATGCTGCGGGGTTCACAGGCGCATTATCTGTAGTCACTTGCACCACATTTTGAGGGCCCACTTGGACTATGAATTTCTCTAGGAGAGCGGCCAAATACATAGCGTTCTTATCGGCCCCAGTCGTATCCACCGCTCCTAGGAACTGTTCCTTTGCAGAGGACACTAGCATGGCATTTATCAATGGCCGATTCCCGGTCGAGCTCCATCCATCGATGGACAGCGTTGCTCCGAACTTTCTAATGCTGTCTTCGGTCCTCTTCTGTAAATTTGTCTGCACCTCCGCCTTTGCTTCGTCAAGCAATTTATTGCGTATATCATTGTACGATGGCGGGATGTAGGGCCTACCAAACTCAGCTGTTCTCTTCACTGCTTCTTTGAATGCTGGATTTCGAGCTACAGCAAATGGGATGTTGGCCGCATAAAAGAATTTGGCCCAGATTGCATTTAGAATCCGTTTATTGGCCGTCTCAAATCCATCCGATAGCCTGCTCTGCCTCTGCGGCCTACTGCTTGATCCCCGCACAGTGTCACATTTGCTTGATGTTTGTGTATTTGGATTTCCATCAGAGGCCGCACGAAAGGATTGTTGCTGTGCTATGCACGAGTCTTCTTGTGTACAAAGAAACGTCTGCCTCCCACTTGAAAGATCATTGGCGACCACAAGCATGCCATTGCCATCCACATTGTCTCCTGTAGATTTTCGTGGTATATCTCCATTGCAGCGAAGAAATAGATTTTGAACTTGAGATGTCAACTTCGGACAAAGGCTTATTCCATTATCTCTCAAACCTGATGCACCTTTATATCCTAGATGGCTAAACAAACGGCTTGTTTTCCTCACGAACACCAATTTGCAAGCTTTGCATTCCACTTTACCAACTGATGGGGTACCATACCAACAAGACCAATCCTTGCTCATAGTGACCAATTCGGATTGTTTATATTTGAATGAAATTGTAAAAGTAACGCAGTAACAGGTTGATAAATTTTATCAAAAACAAGACACACAATGTGTGCACAAAGCCTTGATAACCAAAGCCCCCATGTCCACTGAACTATACATTACCAAGCAAGGGATCCAAAATGGGTCGGAACCTAGCCCTTAGAAATCAGAGCGTTCAGTTTCTCAAGAGTGCTTGCAAATGGCAAGGGTCTGGAATTTATAGTTCTGAGGTCGCTAGTGACCGTCGAACAGGGAATGAAGAACATTATTTCGGTCCCAATGGTTAGGTGGATTGTCGGACGCAGAGTCAGATAGGGTCGGACGGCGTAGGACCGTCCCAACGATTGGTCGAATAGGGTTCGGAATTCGGTCGGCAGTTCTGTCGGCGGTGCACAGGTCGGACGGGCTCTCCATCCGAACGTCGGACGGTCGGTCGGTGGTGCACAGGTCGGATGGGCCTTCCGTCCGAACGTCGGACGGTCAGTCGGCGGTGCACAGGTCGGACGGCCTCTCCGTCCGATAGTCGGACGGTCGGTCGAACCGACCGATTTCTGTTTGGGTTCACAAAGTGAAGGGCTCAAGTCTCAAGGGCTTGATCCTTACATGCCTAAGGCCCTATCTAGCGTATCTAGCTTGTGAAAAAATAGCATAGACTTATGGAGTTATAGTTGGCGCATTGTATGTTCTCCACACTCAAGGAAATTGTTTGTTTTCCAAAATCAAACCGTAGACGTGTTCAATGTTTTAGCTTATTACTATTATTAATATGCACACCAATCTCTAGTGTCAAATTGCATATGAGTTGAAAAAAGTTGAAAAAATATATGTGTACTTCTCATGCCCATTATGTTTGACAAATTAGGAAACAAATTTTTCTTGGGATTGGACGTGAGATGGACAACTAAAAATCATGTTAGCACACTAAAATATACTTTTAAAATTGGTTCCTTTGATTTATATACACGTAAAAAGCTTTTACTTATTCCATTTTGATTTTTGAGATGGAAATTACAAAGTGTTTTCTATTTGCGGGCAGTTATGGATTTGCTATTGTAAAATAAACTTTGAAGTCTTGTATTTAACTCAATTTTTAATAGTTTTTGGAAAAAATTAAAGCAAAATAGGTACATTGTTTAGGGCAACAGTAGAACCGTTGGGATTGAGGTTTTTCAACTGCGTAATTATATTTTTTTCAATTTAGTGTTTTGAACCAACCTCTACTTCTTGCGTCTTCCTATTTTTTTCATATATGTTGTACAATTCCAAATGATCTGAAAATGTTCAAGTACGTATCCAAAGTGGTTTCAAGAATTAATTTAAGGAGTAACCACCATTTTGGACATTTTTCCATTTAAATGTGACCTTGTCAAGTGCAGCGGCCCTTTTTTTGGCTGCACCCGAAAAAGTTTTTTTCAGCAATTACAAATCTAATACCTTGTAATTTACAAGGTGAAAAATTCTGAAATTTTTCCTATTCTACACATTAACCTGTTTACTACAAAATCTACCAAGCATGTGTCCTGGCATTTAGGAATTCATCCATCAGTGACAGAAAAGTAACTTGTAATAGAAGGACGCAAATCACATAATTGCCCAAAAGGGATAGCACAAAATACCATGAACTCTTAGCAAATCAAAACATATTTGCATTCTGTACATATTTTTATATTAAAAGAAACTCATAAATACCATGGGTACATTGCTTTAGTGGTACTACATTCTCCTGAGATCCAAACAACACTCCACGCAATTCTACCCTATTCCAAAAAAAGGCCACCGGCACTATATATTATTACCGCTACGTTCCCCCGATACACGAGACGGACCCTCATCACCCATGAGTCTTACACTTCTGCGGCGAGGCGTATGCACAAGACTTGTTCCAACGGTGGGCCCTGCAGACCTAGCTTCCAAGTCAATGAGGCCAAACTGTCGTTTTGTTTCCGGAGAGTGGTCATTGTCGTCTTCCAACCTCCGTTTCTGCTTCCGCTTGGGAGACAAGTCCACTTCCCCTGCCTTCAACGCTTTGAGTGCACTATCCACTCGACGGACCAAGGCGTTGACCGCTGCGTCATCATCTTGCATGTATAACCATGCAGGTCGATCTCCTCCCATTAGAAACACCCTCCATGCACTTATGATGTCGCCCACCCTCTTATCAAATTCCCTTGCCATGTCCACATAATAATGCCCTATAGTTGACATCACATCTATTTCCACAAAAGCACGAACTTCTGCGGCTTGTTCCAACTTGGACAAAAGAAGGGCCCTACCTATCAAAGTGTGATTGTACGCCGAGTATTGCTCATGGAACTCTTGAGCATGCTCTTGTTCTATCCAATTGCCATCTCCATCTTTACGCACCTCATTTTCCGGAAATCGGAAGAATTTCTTGTGTTGCATGCTCCAATGTCCTCCCATGCTGCGACAAAACATTTCACGAGCCTCGTCATCCTCAATACCTCTGGCCCGCAACTCCACTTCTCTGTCCTTGGTCATCCACACGTAATGATCATTTTCACATGGAGACGCCTTGGTTAGGTCATGCACTTGGTCTAATGAATTCCACGTTATAGGTTTTCCCCAATGCATGTAATTTTGAAATTTGTATGGCGCTTGGTCAAGTGGAAGGTTCCATCGATTGTATTCGTGGCCGGGGGGCATACCTTCTGAGATCCCAAGCATTTCATAGAACCTTGGGCAGAAAGGAGTTTTACACTCGGGACACTGTGATTGAATGAGAGATGCTTTGACAATGCATGTGACATGAAAAATGTGGCGGCATTGACCCATTGTTAGGGCTCCTTCCGGACCAGTATGACTTAGGCAAATGCTACACCTGCCCTCCATGATTCCGACGTTAGGATCACAAGCGTGCACGACTTCCTTCTCATTCTTCTTGATGTGTGCTGAAAACGTGTTGTAAGGGACCCATCCTTCCTCTGCTTCCAAGGTCCAATTGATGTGGGGATGCTGGTTGTTATTTGCATGGTTCAAGCGCTCAAACATTGCATCCATGTCTCCCCAATACGTAATGTCGGTGGACCCCCTCAGATGTGCCTCAAACATCTGTTTCAGTCGCCAAAAAGAGCTCTCCACGGCTTTGCATTCATCTTCCGACTTCATTACTAATTTCAAGAGCCTTTTCATTGCTCGGGATACTACGGTCGGTTTGTCTTTGAGCTTCTGTACCCATGCCAACCATCGAGAGTCCGCACTGCCCGATGGCATGTTGCTATCCAACCACACTATTCGTTTCAAGCGCACCACCTCAGACCAAGCATGGGCATTCTCTTTGGTCGCCTCATCCAATTTTTGCTTCAGTTCTTCGACCTCACTTCCTTCCGTTTGCATGGAAGCATCTTATAATGTTGGAGTAGGATTACAAATGGCAGTTTTAGGGTTTACTTCCCTGCTCTTGTGGCCCTCCACAGCTGCATCTTTTTCAAAAGGAAGAGAGAGTTGATCACTCTCTTGAGTCTCTTGCACCTCTTGTGTTATAGGCACCAACCCTGGAATATCCTTCATCGGCTGCTCAAATGAGCGCTCATGGATCCTCTGTAGCCTTTCGTACTTCTTTTTCAATTCATCACATTGTGCCTTCCAGTTGTCATTGGAATCGTTCAAGGCCCTCAACGTCTGATTTTCTTCTGCTAGAGCAACCAAGTCCTTCAGCTTTTCGTACTTGTTGTCAAGGAATGGTAATATAGCCTGCGTGTACTTCATGAAAGCCACGGCACCAATGATCAGTTCAGGCGATACTTTGGCCAATTCCTCTGCAAATTCCGTAACCTTTGGGGACATTTCTTGCACCATCCCCGCTGCTGTGGTCAATGAGACAGCGGTTCTAGCAAACGCCTCCCACCTTGTGTCGAGTTTAGAAAAAGTATCAGAGCTGTCCGCCTCAACATCTGATACGGATGGGCTTACCCCTATGTGAAGTTCCTTCCATCGAGCAGAGCACTGCACCAAGGCTTCCAATTCCTTCGGATTTGGCATGTGACGGAGAATCTCCAATTGCGAGGGAGGAATAACTGACACTCCTGGATACTTGCTCGCAATGTCATCGCCATGAATGGTGGAATCCTGAGTCACATCATGGGCTGGTGCTTTATTTCTTATTGACAGACGCCATTGATCTCGAGGGCTCAATATTGGGCTCGGCGACCCTGTCTCGTCTGGGTTCAAAGGTACATGTGTCAAGGGATCTAGAGCATTGCTCTCTAAAAGATTATCAATTGTAGCATAGGCCCTTGCGACTTGTTCCGGTCTAGGATCCTGCTCATGTTCTCGTCGCAAAAAATGGGCCCCACGTTCGCTTAGAACGTTCTGCTTGTTCGGAACCATACTTACTGGAACCATGGTTTCTACGTTCGGTGTGCACATCAAAACCGTTGGAGGAGTAAGAAACACCTCTCCCTCCGGATCTCCCAAAGAGGCACGACTCACTGTCGTTGGAGTCTGCGTAGAAGCCAACGGTAATGCATCGCTTGGGCCACCAGAGATGATTCTCTGCGGCACTAAAGTATTTTTTAATACTCTTCTTGGTTTTGGTGTCTCACTTGGTCTTGCCTGTGGATTGTACAAATCCGGAATATCTTTTTGATTGCGATTAAGATGCAGTGGCTCCTTGGCTGTCGTTGGAAACGTGCTCCAATCCACCTTCCGGGCTAATTGGAGTTCTGTATACACCATGGAGGCCAAGCTGTAGTTTATGTACCCTTTACTCATTGGTTTGTCCCCAAGGAGTGTCTTCCACACCTCCAACAATCGTTCCTTAAAATACTGGTTGTTGCAAGTCCATGGCTTGCAACTAAAATCATGCGTCTGAGCGGCATGGGACTCCTTGGGCCACAACTTGTTGATGTGGTACATTTTTACATACTTCTTGCACATCCTGGAGTTCCAATATTCCGTAGTCTCCTTCTCCCAATTTGGCTCCGCTTTGATGTTAGGGTCGTCCGTAATCTCCGAATGGAGCCCGTGGGGTGCCTCCTTCCGTTTAGTTTTCTTACTGCTTTCCGCCCCTGGATTCATCCTACCAATAGCCGCAACAATTTCACCGCTCATGACTGTCGCTTTGAATTTGTAACCGCTTCAAAAATCACTGAAAGTGACCCCCTCGAACCACGTGTATTTCAATCGAAAAAAGAGCGTATGTCGTTATGAAAAATGAATGACCCCAACTCTCCACCATGTAGGAGTAGCTCGCGCGGTGAAGCAAGAGCAGAACATCCGACACGGTTCTAATACCTCTGAAAGGAGAGAAGAAGTGAGGAAAAATGAACATCCCGTCCGACCTTATAGCAGTCGGACGGCAGACCTAAGTCAGGTCCGGTACCAAACTTGTCCCGGACGTCGCGAAGCGTCCCCGGACTTGAGGTTCGTCGGACGGATCGACGCCGACCGCTTCGGGGTCGGACGGGCAGCACGCCGTCCGACCGCCAGACCGAGACGTCCGACCTCCGAACCTGGCCATCCGAACTCGAAGCGGATTACGGCCGGCTGTCGGACGCCGGCGGCCGCTCTGGGACTGCTGTCCGATTCCCCGACCTAAACCCCCGTCCAATGCCCAATCCGACCGGCCGTCCGATGGCCCGTCCTACACTCCTACCAGCCGTCCAATGCCGCTTGCGATCCGCGTCCGACCCCCGTCCGAAGCGCCGTTTAGACCCGCCGTCCGACGATCGGTCGGTCTTCGTCCGACCGACATCCGACTCGCCGTCCGATCAGGTTTTCGGAAGTATATAAATATAAGATTCAGTGATCTTAGGATCCTTTTCCAAGGCCCATTATTCATGAAACAAGCATCCAATGCGACGACGGCTGCTGAAATCAGGAGATAAAAAAATCATGAACTCATGAACTTGCAACATCAAAGGTCAACCCGAGTAAGGTAGGAGGCTCAGAAATGGAGCATCTAAGGGCTGGTCTGCGTTTTTCATGTATTTCTTTGGACGGAAATATTTTTAGCTCATTTTTCAGACATAGAAAAATTGACGAGGAATCTATCCCAAGTGGTTTTGTATTTTTTCGATCATTTTTGAATTACTTATGAATTTTCAAATAAGTTGGGTCGTAGGTCCCTATTTGTGACCCTAGGTCTTTCATAAACAGTTCACTTGCAATTCTAAATAAAAATGGGGTAACCAAAGAGAATGATTGGCTCTTGCAATTAATTAGACTTTTTTCCTTGATTCATTCAATGAATGTACTAGTCTATTTCACAACCATCTCATGTCCATTTCACAGTCATTTATAGGGTCCATTCTTAATGCCCACTCTGTTTTACAGCCTCCTACCTTAGGTGGAAGTAGTAGCCTCTTTTGTCCTTCGAACTCATTTGAGTTTGAAGTGGTCTCTAGTTCGATTCCCAGTGACATCATCTACCTTGTTTGATGATGTCACCTCCCTGATTGTGGGATTTGGTTTGGTCGTGGTAGCCAACCATCCAAAAAAAACAAAAAACGTCCAACCAAATTGTGTTTGTATTTGGGAGGGAATCACGATTTGCTTGTGGAGGGGGGAGGTGTTGAAATGGAGTGCTTGGAAGGGGTGATCTTGAGTTTAGAAGGAGGATGTTTGTAGTACCATCCAACTACAAACATTTATGTTCTAAACTCGAAATTCTCCATTCGAAACCCTCAAGATTGGACACCTGCTCCTTCCACATGTAAATAATATTTGCTACTCATGTACAATCATGCCTTGGCTTGACGTTTTTTCTTTTTTCTTTTTTTTGCGGGGGGGGGGGGCGGATAAATGAAATTTAGAGTGCGACCATGATATGATTTTCATTTGATCTCTTCAAATTAGAACAAAGTTTAAATGAATTGATTTTAATACTTCAAATGTAAATGGAGGCACCATTATTTCATTTTTTGTACTTCAAATAAAACCGAAGCCACCATGATTTCACTTGGATACTTCACAAATAAAACAAAGCCACCTTCATTTAATTCACCTACTTAAAAATAAATCCAAGCCAGCATGATTTAATTTTGCTAAATCACATTCAAATCTAGACACCATAATTTAAATTCTGCTTCTTCACATTAAAATCAGCATACCTTGATTAAATTTTGCTACTTCAAATTAAAATCAAGCCACCAAAATTTAAATTTTGCTACTTCAAACAAAAATCAAGACACCATGATTTACATTTGGCTACTTCAAACTAAAATCAAGACACCATGATTTGAATTTTGCTACGTGAAACTAAGACCAAGCCAACATGATTTAAATTTGATACTTCACATTCAAATCAAGCCACTATGATTTAATTTTCCCACTTGAAACCAAAATCTAGTAACCATGATTTAATTTCTGCTACTTCACATTAAAATGGAGGCAACATAATTTAAGTTTTGGTACGTGAAACTAAAACCAAGCCACCATGATTTAGATTTGGGTACTTCACATTCAAATCAAGACACGATGATTTATATATTGCCATCTCAAGCCAATTTTGCTACTTCAAACCAAAATCAAGCCACAGTGATTTAAATTTTTCCATTTGAAACCGAAACAAAGCCACAATGATTTTAAAAAGGATATCCAATCATTTCTTTTTCAATATGGTCTGGCGTTGATTTATGTGTTTTCCTAGATAAATAAGAATAACCATTATCCCATATTCCCCCTTATTATGGTGTCGTCTTTAATTTCATAAGGATATCCAATTTTTTTTTCCTACTACGGTCTAACGTTAAGTCATGTTTTTTCCTAAAAAAATAAGAATACCCGTATGCCTCCTTATTATGGTGTTGCCACTAATTTCATAAGGATACCCATTTTTTGTGCATGAATGTGGTTGATCCACATTTCTTTTACAAGAATAACTAAGTTGTCTCTTTGAGCTTCTAGATGCCCCTCTATTTGGACATGTTCATCATGTACAATTCTACGACACTTGACAGACAATTGTTCATTTGTGATGCAATGTTTTTAAAGAAAACAATAAAAGTCTAAAACGGGGATTGCATAGGAGTTAATCATCACATTTTAATATAAAATTAGAAATTTTAAACTTCAACAAGCTTGCATAAGTACAAGTCTCAACTCTAAATGTTTGCCAAATTTTTTAGGAGTTATAGACTTGTATGCATGGAAGCTTTCAAAATGTGCCTACACAATTCAGTAGTGTGCGTAGAGATTCTTTACATGAACTGACATCATCACATACTCTGAACAAATGAATATTATAAACGTATTCCAGGTCAAGGGGTTAGGGTTTAGGATTTAGGGTTCAATTTCTGAAAATAATTTCAGGTTCTTCCAACATAGCTTTGGAAAGGAATCTACAAGAGGTTCAAAAATCATAATTCCCTCTGGCATCAATGCAGTTTGAATTAAGGTAAAACTACCTATCACCCCCCTGACTTGCAATCTGAATATCTTGGGGCCAATTTCAATAGTGGTACCTATTTTTCAGAGGTGTGTGCTTGTTTCACGAATCAAACCCAAGTGGAATTATAATTTTTCGATTAAAACTGTAATTTCTATAAATTTTTGAAGTAATTGGACTAAAATTACAAAACCGTCAGTAGACTACAAAAATAAACGTTCCCTAATGAACCCATAACCGCCCAAGTCAAGTACAAAATACTGACCATTAATAGAGTGACACATTATCCCTTGTTGTCATAAAAAATCAGATTTTATCATAGAACGCTTTAATTTCTGTCATAAGACGAATGAAAGTGGATGTTTTGTGGACAGATTTGGATGTTTTATGGACAAAATGAGGTGACAGAATTGGGCTGGTCTACTCACTGAGTTGGAAAATTAACAATAATGGGCTATTTTACCTTAAAACTCCTCCTTTTTTCCTGCCCCAATATCCACGCCGTCTGATCAGAACGCCATCCAACCACCTGGGCATCCGAAACTGGAGCCGTCCGACCTTCTGGCGTCCGAAATGAAGCCGTCCGACGAGGCCCGATTCTGGTTGTCCGAAGTTGCTGCCGACTGCCCGCTGCCCCGTCCGACGATCGGTCGATCGCTCCGACCGATTTTTCCGTTCCCTCGGTCGTCCACCTTCCGTCCGTGGCCGTGCGATTGGACATCCGGAGCTTCGTGGCCGTCCGATTTGGGCGTCCGAACCTGGAGCCGTCCGATGTCCAGAGAGACGTACGCCCCGTTCGACTATTTAAGGGCGCGTCGGTCGGCTCACTTTTCACAGTCGTTTCCCTTGCGGAGTGGGCTAATCCAGCGCCTTCAGGATTCTGCGCGCCCCTTCCAGCTTGGTGTGTGAACGGCTGTGGCCTGTGGTTCGAGATTGAGGTGTTGTTAGTCCTAAGTCCGGTTTTGAAAATCGAAACTAAGTTGTTTTTATAATGTGCAAGTCCCCTTTTTTCATCCACATTCTAACTTCATAGCATTGCACGGATGTGTTGAAAAAATCAATTAAAATTCTAAAATCGACTCCTAAAAACGTAATCAAAGTTACCATGCCAAGCGGAGAAAGTGCACCGAAGGGAATATCACAAGAGATGAATTGGGCAGAATGGGAAAATCCTCTTTGCGTAGCGGAGCCGGGATGGCAAGAAGAGCCCAAAAAAGTGTGGGATTGCACAACGTGCAAAAAGTATGTGAAAATGACACACATCTCCAAATTGTGGTCACGTGCTCGTGCGGAGGTACAAGCTCGACGTTGGGAAGGGCAAATGACCACGTGCAATAGCATCCATTTTATTCGCTGGTACGAAGAGATTCTATCGGCATGCGGTTTACCAATGTCGAAAACGAATGTTATGACTTATTCGACTATGGCCATGGTGTGGGCGGAGATTGTACTCCACAAAGACGTAGATTGGAAAACAGTGTATGGGAAAAATGTAAAAACTCTGAATCGCCGACAGCACATAATTTATACCAATTGGGTTGGAGCGAGCAATTGCTTGCCAGAGTGGTCCAATCGAGGACATTCTGGAACACCGTCGGTTGTGTTGCCTGACTCAGAGGATGATGTTTTGGACAACGATGATGTTTTGGACAACGATGATGTTCCCGATGTTGAAGCACTTGTGACATTTGAAGAGAGACACGAACGGCGAGAAGCTCGCGAAGACATTGAGTACGAGGGACAGATGCGAGAGGCAATGCGTCGTAGCGTGGAGGACCGTGGTCGACAACATGGGCATGACCGATTGCACCACCTTGACCGTGGTTCACGTGCCCCACAAGATTCAGGAAGAAGTTCACAATACAGTAATGCATCCCAAGGTGGCTCTCGAAGCACGCGGTATGACGATGATAGCCAAGGTGGCTCCCAATACTATCTTGGGAGTACTGCACCCGCTTCATATCATCATCATGGAGGTTCTTATTATGGTGGTTCAAGTGAAGGAGGGTCCCAACACGATGTTCCCATTCCTACTCCTCCTCCTTTTGGAGGTCCTTACTGCCCAAATTACGAAAAAGGAGTGGCTCCAAGTGGACAGGGAGACACCTACGGAGGAGGACCATATCTTGGTGTTTATGGGTGTGGTTCTAGAGGCCCAAATAAGAGAGATGATACCGATTCTGATTTAGAGTGAAGCGGTGTTTTGTCTTATAGTGCAAGCCTGAGCACCTTATCCATTGATGGTAATGGCCGTGGATTGTTGTTGTCGGCAAGCATTGTACAGTGATGTTGGGGAATTGCAGTTCCTGATTTTCTAAGTTAGCGGGATTAAGTTTTTATGTCCATATAGAAGTACATTGGTAGCCATGTGATGGTATTATCCTTGAATACCGTTGTTGTATAACCAATGTTTTTTTTTAATATACATATGGTATCGGTCCGCGTTCTACAACTGAGTGGCATATGTAAATCTCCAACAAAGAACATAATGACTTCCGTATTGATCTCAAAAAATGCATTGTATAAGTTATTTTTCCAAGAAATGATTGACGCATCACATTGTTCCCCCCCCAAACATAGTCCATACATTCTGAATCATGCTTGGAGTCCAAATTGAGTGAATGAAAACTTCACATTTAAATCCGAAGCATAAATTGGTATTGTTTCTAGTTTTGGTGGTGGATTTATATTACCTCCCCTTCTTCTTTTTTTGCTTCTATTTCATTATCATTCATTCCATCCACCTTTTTTGCTTTTAGTTTCCTTTCCATTCATTCCCAATTTTTATTAAATCTGGAGTTTCAGTACTTGGACAACAAATGAGAGACCCTATCGCAAAAAAACCGAAGTTTCATTATCATTCATTCCCCATCCTTATTTGTTTTCAGAGGACCATCATTCTTTTCCAATTTTTTTTTGCTTTATGTTTCCTTGTCATGAACTTGCACATTTTTTTGGGCTTTTTGTTTCGTGATCATTCATTCCGAATTTTTTTGGGCCTCACGTTCCCTTGGCATGAATTCCCCAATTTTTTGGGCTTTATGTTGTCTTGTCATGCATTCCCCAATCTCCATGTTTTCGGACTTTCCTTTTCCTGGTCGTTCATTCCCAATTTTTTTTTGGCTTATTTTTTCCTTGTCATGCCATCCTTATTTTTTGGGGGTTTTCTGATCTTGTTAGTCATTCTTCAATTTTTAGGGCTTCAATTTTTTTTGTCGTTCATTCCTCATTTTTTTGGTCTCTCAGTGTACTTGTCATTCATTTCCAATTTTTTTCCAAGTGTTAACCCCTAAATGCCAAAGCCACACAAATGTGGTGTTTGCAGAACTTTGAAGTTCAATAAAACCTAACCAAGTTGCTATTTTTAGTAGTTCATACTTTTAGAAAATTCTTCTACAAGTCTAGTTTTAGCTACAAAAGTCCGATCTTGAAAATAAATAAATGATAGTGGTTTTTCTATTCAAGTTTTTGTACAAGGGTACCCATTGCAAATTTGCAATCTTGACTTCCCTTTTTGTTGAGAGCTCTTCAAAATGAGCCTCAAATATACTAGATCTTGGAGGAAAATTCACATTCAAAATCCATTTAATAAAATTGTGGAGTACATTTGAAGAAGCCATAAATTGATTGGGGTTATACAAGTTAGGGCTATTAGGCCCTTTAATTGTTTAATAGTTTAACCTCATATTGTTTTGGTCACCAAATTTTTAGATTTATCTTTCAATGGAAGAAGATTGAAAGATTTTAGCAGTTCTAGCACCCTCATGGTCAAACATTATAATCTTGAACTCCATCCGTGATATTTTTTTTTTTTTTTTTTGGTATTAGACCTCTAACATATGTAGTTTGAATTTGTCCCCACTGGGAACCCCGTTCGACCCTGACCCCGACCGAGAACCCGGACGAACCACCCGTCCGATACCCCGTCCGACACAGCCGTCCGAGAACCTTTGCGTCCTCGACCGACAACCCAACCGACCGAACTGTCACAAAACCCGTCCGAACCACCCGTCCGAGAACTGCTGCGTCCGACCTATAACCGTCCGAAAACTTGTTGAATACCCCGTCCAATACCCGTTACAGCCGTCCGATCGGTCGGCTTCATCGGACGGCCGAGTCGCGACCGACTGATCGGACGGCCGAGTCGCGACCGACTGATCGGACGGCGGAGAATCGGACCGACTGCCGAGAAGGCCGTCCGACAAGTATAAGAGTAGCGGACGGCCCGACCGCCCTCACTCTTGCCTTCTCCCTTGTGTTTAACAAGAGGAGCGGAGAGCTTGGTGGTTTATCCTCCATTGGCTCCTTTCTTAGGGAAGGCAAGAGTCGAATTACAGGGGGCCCCTTATTGCTGTTTTTTTCAGTTTTGGCGTGACGGACTGACGGTGTATGCATTATTTTTGATTTGAAGTGAAATCCCGAGTTCAATTTCATCTTTTGAATATTCATTGATAGTACAGTTCAGCAAGATGCCGAGGCCAAAGAAGGGAGGGAAAGGCAAGCGGGTGCTGTCAGATGATGAAGAAGCTAGGATAACTAAGGAATATCCCACAGGTGCTTGCAAAGAATTTTTGATCGAATTTACTGTCAAGTTTTATGAGTCCGAAACCACCACGTCCCTGGATAGCAAATATGTTAGATATCAAGAGGAATGCATTCAAAAATTCAAAGACGACATGACGCAGAAGATGTTAGAAGCACTGAACGTTCCGCAATGGAGGCATGAGATGGACAAACCGCGCTTCAACAAATTCTTGGCGAACAGGGTGAACGATGCATTTTGGAATGCCAAAGTGATTGTAGAAAAATTCAACAAGAGCTACCGTGCACAGAATGCAGACTTTGAGCAAGTCATTCTCAGGGTAGACTTGTTTATTCAACGGTGCCGTCCATTTGCTAATTCACGGAATAGGCAAGGGTCAATGTTTTGGTGGAAGAGCGTTGAGGGAATGGCGGAATTGCAGAAGGGGCGACGGCATCTCGTAGCGCTTCCAGAAACAGCAAGGGTGATTGCACAAGATGACAAAGTCATGATGGGCGGGTATGCAACAATTCGTAGGGTCCGAATTGAAGGATGTCCTGGGATACCCGTATTTTGGGAGTTTGCATCAAAGGTATCTCGCCAACATGGTATACAACCAAAACTCGCAAAATTGGAACACCAAAACGAGTCAATGGCGGTGAGGATTCCACATGATGGAGTCATACGATTTTATGCAGTGCATGCAACAAACAACGAAGGGTATTCATACTGGTAGAACGACGGAACATTGCGGCAAATGTTGAACTTGGATGTGCAATATCCAGACAACATAGGTATTGCTTTGGCTTGTGCAAACGCTGATCCCGAAGAGGTGATTCGAGCTTTCCGTCTCGCTCGTTGGAGGAGGAAGCGCACGGAGCTTGCATGGGCATTGCTGCACATCATGAATGCAGTGCACAATGCTGGACATCTCCACAATGATATTTCCCCGGACAACATCATGTTTCACTTTCCCGAAGACGAGTTCCTAGTCTACATTGGAGTTTGCGATTGGGGCTTGACTTCCGTAAGTAGCGAAGCACCCAAATCCTTGTACACGTTCACATCTGCGGGTGAGAAGGAAGAAGCTTTGCGAAGGAGGTGGTGGGTACACCCCAATATTGCATATTTGCATAAGCGAAATGCGGATGTGGAAATCATTCCCAATTTATCACGAAAATCAGAGGAATATGCGGTGGGTCGAATAGCTCAGAAGATCAACAAACAATGCATGTCAGTGGCCTACCACAAGTTACACCGGGAAACCCAAGGACATACAAAGTTTAGCCATGAGGATTTGGCAATGGTGTTTCATCAATACTTGGAGCGACTTTGTAATGAAGACAACGGTTCACAAGGTAGTTTGGCTGAAATTACCAATCGATTTACCAATTCTTACAATTGGCCAATACCAGATGAACACTTCCGACATTCATATTAGTACTTGAGCGTACTATATAGACTATAGAACTGTAGAAGTATTTAATCAACGTAAAAGTGAGGATTTACGTTTGTGGACCATGTGGCCTAAATAGTATTATTTTCCATTTCCAGTATATACCAATTTATATGCAATTGGATGTACATTTTGGATTCTATAGTGTCCGGAAATTGTATATCTTCTCCATCATTTTTTATATGAAATACATAAACCGCTTTAACCAAAAATGCATAAATTCTTGTTGATGGATGTTGGATTGATAAGGTTCTGTGAGAAGTTGTATGAATTGTCATATGAATGTGCATGTAATAGGACAATGCAAATGGAGTACATTATATTTAGGTTTTCAGTAATGTCTACCCATTTTTTTTTTAAATTGAATACCCTTTAGGGTATTCAATTCCTATTCTACCATTTTTTAACAAAAAATTCAATACCCTTTAGGGTATTCAATTTTCTATTGTACCCATTTTTTGAAAAAATTGAATACCCTTTACTTCTTTAGGGTATTCAATTTCCTGTTCCACCCATTTAAAAAAAAAATTGAATACCCTCTAGGAATCTAGGGTATTCAATATGTATTCTATCTAGTTTTTTTTCAAAATGGAATATCCTTGAGGGTATTGGATTTGAAGAAACATCCATTTAAGAAAAAAAATGAATACCCTAGAGGAGTAGAGGGTACTATATATATCTATTGTACCCATTTTTTTTCCAAATTGAATACCCTTCAGGGTATTCAGTTTTCCTATTCTACCCATTTAAAAAAAATATTGAATACCCTTTAGGGTATTCAATTTCCTATTCTACCCATTTTATTTTTAAAATTCAATATCCTAGAGCGTATTCAATTTCTTATTCTACCTATTTAAAAAAAAATTGAATATCCTCTACGGTGTTCAAATTTCTATTCTATTCATTTTTAAAAGAAAATTGAATTTCCTCTAGGGTATTCAATTTCCTATTCATCCCATTTAAAAAAAAATTGAACACCCTAGAGGGTATTCAATTTCCTACTCTATTGATTCATTTTTTTAAAGTTTATACCCTTCAGGGTATTCCATTTCCTATTCTACCCATTTTGGGTTAAAAATCGAATACTCTAGAGGGTAAGAGGGTATTCAATTTCCTATTCTACCCATTTTTTTTTAAAATTCAATACACTAGTCCCTAGAAGATGTTCAATTTTCTAATCTACCCATTTTTTAAAAATAATTGAATTTCCTGTAGGGTATTCTATTTCCTATTCAACCCATTTAAAAAAAATTTGATTACCCTACAAGGTATTCAATTTTCTATTCCACCTGTTTCTAAAAAAAAATTCAATACCAACCGAGGTATTCAATTTCCTATTCTACCCATTTTTAGAAAAAATTCAATACCCTAGAGAGTATTTAGTTTCCTATTCTACCCATTTCTTTTTGAAATTGAATACCTTAAAGGCTTTTCAATTTGAAAAAATATTTATTTAAGAAAAAAATCGCCAGTCCGACGCCCGCTCCCGTCTGACTTTCTTCCAGCCCGTCAGACCTCCGTCGGTGCGTCCGCATTTCCGTCCGACCTCGGACGTCCCGAAGGCCCGTCCGACCTCTGACCCTCCGTCCGAAGTCCCGTCCGACCTCCCGACCCCTCGTCCGACCATCCACTGGACGAGGGGTCGGGGTCCGTCCGAATGCCCATGGACGTCCGGAGGCCAGCGTCCTGGGACTCTGGACGTACGTTCGGACGTCCAGGGCGTCCGGACGTCTAGACAACCCTGGTGCTCATCTTGACTGAAGAGAATGAGAAATACAAGGCCTTGAAGGTAGAGCACGAGAAATTAAAAGAAGAGCACAAGCAATTGATTGGTGCATTCAAAAGAGTGTGCGCTAATTATGAAAGATTTGCGAACGCACAGGATCGCCGATATGACACTCTAATTTCTCAAAGGGAATTTATCGAAAAATTAGAGTACAAAATTGTAGTGCTCAAGCAAAAGAATTTCAAGGATGGGAGATGTGTTCTTCCAAAGACCGGCGGAGCCGTGCGTATAGAAGCGGTTGAGGAAAACAACCAAAAGGAAGTAATATCCGAAATCGCCATGGATAATCCTCCTCCTACATTCCAAGACGCGTCCATGCAAACGGAAGGCCACGAGTTTGAAGAGGTGAAGCATAAACTAGAGTCGGTAACTCAACAAAACGTCTATTTGGAGGCAGAGTATCAGAAAATGATGCAAGTAGTGGAGCTAGATAAATGCTTGCCAAAGAGCAGTTCCGACACTCGTTGGTTGACGTGGGTTCAAAAACTACAAGACAAACCGTCTGTAGTAACCCGAGTAATGAAGGGGCTTCTCAAATTAGCCATGAAGTCGAAGGAGCAATGCAATGCCATTTCCTCCAACCTCCTATCTATTAGAAGGATGTTTGAGGTACATCATAGGGGTTCAATTGACGTCACA
Organism: Antitrichia curtipendula; assembly: GCA_951230915.1. Taxonomy (NCBI): domain Eukaryota; kingdom Viridiplantae; phylum Streptophyta; class Bryopsida; order Hypnales; family Leucodontaceae; genus Antitrichia; species Antitrichia curtipendula. The sequence goes on along the minus strand of OX579634.1, from coordinate 35,665,170 downwards.
TATTGGGGGGACATGTCGGCAATGTTTGAGCGATTGAATGACGTGCAGAAGATTGCGTCAAAGTCCATCAATTGGACCTTGGAAGTAGAAGAAGGTTGGGCCCCTTACAACACGCATTCAACGCACATCAAAGAGGCGGACAAGATAGTAGTGCATGGTGAAAGTTCAAATACGGAACTATTGGAGGGTAAATGCAACCTTTATCTAAATAATTTTAGTCCCGAGGGCACTTTAATCATGGGCCAATGTCGCCACACTTTCCATATCACGTATATAGTAAAATCATCCCTTGTTCGTTCGGTTTGTCCCGAGTGTCGTTCTCCTTTGAGCCCTAGGTTTTACAAAATGGTTGGGCACGAGGAGAGCATGCCCCCTAGCCACGAACACAATCGATGGACCCTTCCACTTGACCAAAAGCCATTTCTATTCCAAAATTACATTCATTGGGGGCGACCTTTAATTTGGAATGCGCAAAAATTCATGCATGATGTTTGTGAGAACTACAATGACGAATTGGATGACTTTGACTGGATGACGCGCAATAGAGAGGTGGAGTTGCGGGCCAGGGGTATTGAAGACTTGGAGGCTCAAGAATTGTTTTGTCGTAGCATAGGGGGACACTGGAGCATCTCACATCAAAAATTCTTCCGGTTTCCTGAAAAAGGAGTGCGGAAAGAAGAAGATGGCGTCTGCATAGAAGTGCAACCATCCCAAGAGTTCAATGAGCAGTACGGAGCATACAATCACAGCTTAATAGGGAGAGCCCTCTTCTTATCAAAATTGGAAGAAGTTGCGCAAGTTCGTGCTGCTTTTAATGTAGATGGGCTATCAAGCACAGAACATGCATTCGTGGAGGTGGCAAGTGCATTTGATAAGAGGATCACCGACATTATAACGACGTGGAGGACTTTTCTACATGGCACAGGGCAAGCGATCTCGTTGACCCCTCGAGATGATGACAAAGCGATAAATGCTATGATAGAAAAGATTTATTCAGCTTTGAGAGCGTTAAAGGCAGAAGAAGTACATTTGTCTCCCACAAGGAAAAATAAACGGAAGATTGAAGACGAAGATGACTACTCTCCAAAAACCAAACGACAATTCATCGCCGTGGACATGGAAGTCCGATCAGGAGGGGGCACAGCCTCCGGGTCGGGTGGTCCTCAAACTCGTAGAGCAAGTCGAAGACTTAAGGAACAAGAGGGTGCCTCTCATATTTCCGCAAACGGTAGCGATGATGCAAAATAGTATTTGTATTAGGGGGTTAACCAATGAAATTTGTTTTGTACTTATTTGAATCTCATGAGGATTCAATATTAGTAATGCACAACACTCATGGTATGTCATGAGTTGCTTTTAATTAATGTATAAATATTTATGCAATACAAATATGTTTGGATTTGTTTTTTCATAATGGTAAATTTTGCCTTATTTATTTGTCAAATATGTTTCTTTTGCGTACCTATTGCAGAAGATCATACCTATTGTACATTTGTACAAGATCATTTCATGTTATTGTTATGTTATCTTCTATAACTCCGTGCCTACAAATCACCCATTTTCATTTGCACATACATTTCTATTCGCCTAATCCACTTGTTCGCTTGTCTGCACACTTCAAACATCTTACCAAAATTGTAAAAAACGGTTGTCCGTCCGACAGGTTTTAGGTCCGCCCGTCCACTGAACCGACCGTCCATCCGCTGAACTGACGGCCCAGATTCCCGTCCGCCGACCGTCCATCCGCTGATTCGACGGCCCAGATTTCCGTTCGCCCGTCCGCCCGTCCGCTGATCCGACGGCTTAGATTCCCGTCCGCCGTCCGCCCGTCCGCCCGTCCGCTGTTCGGACGGACCAGATTCCCGTCCGCCGTCCGCCGTCCGCCTGACCGTTGTGGGAGGATTTTTTTTTTTCCCATATTCAACGGTCACAAACAGATGAAGACTTTAAATGTCCTGAAATTGACATTTACAAGCACTTCTAAGAAACTGAACGTTAAGATTTCCAAGGGCTAGGAGCTGCAATCTTTTGTGTCCGTTGCTTGGTAATGCATAGTTCAGTGGAAAGGGGGGCCTTGTTTTCCAAGGCTTTGTGCATAAACATTTGAATGATTTTATCCAATTGTTATCATTACGTTTTGAATTTTTGATTTCAATATACAGAGCCTAAAACAGCCACCATGACTAAGGATTGGTCTTCTTGGTACGAAACCCTATCAAATGGAAAAGTACAATGCAAGGCTTGCAAATTGGTATTTGCCAAGAAGCCGGTCCGTATGTTTAGTCATTTGAGATATGCAGATACATCGGGAAGTCGTGACAAAGGAATCAGCCTTTGTACCCAAATGACATCTGAAGTTTGAGGTCTATTTGTTCGTTGCAATGGAGTGATTCCACAAAGAGGTACTCCACACAATGTGGATGGCAACAACACATCTATGCCTATGGTTGTTCGTGCTATGTCAAATGCGAGAGACACTGTGAACTCTACCAAAGAAGACTCATGCACGGCACCAGAGGAATATGTTGGTGGTTCTTCCCAAAGAAATCCAAGTACACAAGCATCAGGTGGACGTGGAACTCAGCGGACATCAAGCAGTAGGCCTCAAAGACAGAGTAGGCTAGTAGAGGAATTCGAAGAAGCAAATAAACGCATTTTGAATGCAATGTGGGCCAATTTCTTTTATGCGGCAAACATACCATTTGCTGTAGCACGAAATCCAGCCTTCAAAGAAGCAGTGAAGAAAACGGCGGAGTTTCACCAACCTTATAGCCCAACATTATACCATGATCTACATCATAAATTGCTTGACCAAGCAAAGATAGACTTAGAGGTCAATCTCCGTAAGCGGACAAAAACCAGTATTAGGAAGTTTGGAGCCACATTGTCTATTGATGGATGGACCTCGGTTTCGAATCGGCCATTGATAAATGCCATGCTTGTGTCATCCGCGGGTGAGCAATTCCTAGGATCGGTGGATACAACTGGGAAAATTAAAGATGCTCCATATTTGGCCTCTATATTAGAGAGTTTTATAAAACAAGTGGGCCCTGCATACGTAGTGCAAGTGAGTACAGATAATGCGGCTATAAATCCAGCAGCATGGAGTTTGGTATCTACTACCTATCCCCACATTTTTTTCCAAGGTTGCATGGTACATTGTGAGTGTTTTAATCTCCCCCCTTCAGAGGTAAAACGTGCACACGGATTCTAGCGGCATGAAAAGTAATTTCTAGGGGATGAAATTAAACGTAGTGTTCTTTGGCCTTCCAAGCAATGGACACTTTGTTATGTTGATTTTACCTAATTTAAATGCTTCAAAACACACTAATAGTTAAGAAATAAAGGTTGTTAAAGGTTGATTAAATGCGATTAAACTTCTAGCTAACTAAAATTCTACCTAATGTAAATCAAAGAATACAATTTGCCCTTTCCGAAATGGTAAAGCAAGCTGGATTCTGATATTCCTAGCAAACGTTATGCGTGGATGAAATCCGGCCTTAATTCTATCCTAAAAACTTCATCCGTCAACTAAAAATAGCAAAATAATATGAAATAAATCTAAATTTCAGAATTAAAAGGTTGATTAAGTTAACTAATGGAATTTTGAGAAAAAACTAATTTTAACCTATTTTCGGAATTTTCATCCAAATTTAGGTCAAATCTTCATCCACACTTTTATCTTTTCAAATTAAAGTAATTTTAAAAGTAAGAGGTGGATTTGGAATCTTCAAAAGATTCTCTAAAAGATTATGGTTTCCAAAGATCCCATAGTTGTTCCTTGAGAATATTCCTAATTGTTCTTTAATTAAGCCTAATTCTAAGTTATTATTCTAAATTTAGTGATTTTCTATAGTTTTATGGTTTTTTATGGGTAAAGTGATAAATTACTTCTTATAATGGTAAAAAATAAGAATTTTGGACTTCTAGGTAAAAACTTATGAATGAATGAAAATTCCCCTTAGTTGGATGGAATTCGGTTTCAAATAAGTTTTATGTAGAATTTAAGGGATAAATTAGGGTTTAATCTCCCCAATTATTCTAATATTTCCTAGATTCTTAAATTATGTTAGATTTCTTTTGAAATTCCTTTGGATGAAATTACTATTTCGGTTTCCAAATTCACTCAAAGTTAATCTAATTATTACTTTCACGATTATAGTTAAGTTTTTTTAAGGTTTTCCAATGATTTTAAATTTTAACTAGCTATCGGATTTCTAATTTTGTTAATTTTAGTTTTCTAATCTAATTTTTAAAGAATGAAAGCAAAAGAGAAAACAAAAGAAAAGTTTGGAAATTCATACCTCAGTATCGAGAATGTCGATCGTCCCATCATCGCAAAACACCATCATAATCGTCTCCTCGAAATTCTCCATTGCCTTTCATGTATTTGGAAGAAATCTTAGTATTATTGTTTCTAAACCTATCTAAAAAGTCCAAGTTTGTTAGTTTTGGCAATTTAAAACTAATCCTTTGATTTTAGGAAATTAATAATAAATTTAATTCATTTTTCCCAAGTTTCAATGAATAGTAGTTTATTCGATTGCCAATTGTTTAATAGTTATTTTGTTAAATATTCCAAGATATTAGTTGGTGTTTGTTTGTATCTATTTGGCTTATTAGGCCTAATAAAACAAAACTCAAACAACAAAACAACAACTTATTTGTCTTTGGAATCCTAATTAATAACTAAAATCAATCGAATGAATAGTAATCTAATAAAATAAGCTAAAATAATCAAAACAAATCTATCAATGAATAGTAAAAGGAATTTTGCAATCCAAACAATCCAAACTTCAATAGTAAGATTCTAACGAAAAGAATAGAATAATCAAAACAATCCAAATTTCAATAGTAAGATACTAACGAAAAGAATAGAATAATCAAAACAATCCAACTTTCAATAGTAAGATACTAACGAAAAGAATAGAATAATAAAAACAATTCCAAAATTCAATAGTAAGATACTAACCTTAACTCCTTTATTCTTCGTCCTTCCTTGTTAACCTTCTTATGATATCGCTTTCTTCCACTTCTTATGATGTTGTTGTTGTTTGAATTCTTGGCGATGGCGGAGAGAGAATTTGAGAGGTTCAAGAACCGAGGCGAATGTTAGTTCAAAATCCTTAGTGTTCAAATTTTCCAAAATTTGCAAAAAAGTTGGTAACGTGGCAACAACCGCCTATGTCTTGGGATTTAGTTTTGAGGTTAAGCCACCAAATAGCTTTTGAATCATGAGTTCATAATATTTCTTACTGAAAATTTTGGAAAAAATCCAGAATTGTGCTGGATTGTATTTCCAAACCACCGCTGGCCTGACTCTGAAATTTCGTTACCACAGGAGGTCGTCTCCTTCCGTTTTCTCCTCCTTGCTGTCAGTTTTCAGCCCCTGTCTGGTCCCGTCAGGTCGGGATCTCGAGCAGGGTCGTTGGGGTCTCGTCCCGTCTCCCTTGTTGTCGTGTCGTCCCTGTCCGCCGTCAAGTCGTCAGGTCGGGGTCTCGGCAGGGTCGTTGGGGTCTCGTCCCGTCCTGCTGCTAGTCGGAACGTTCCCAGTCTTTGGCCCCCAACGTTCCCTTGCTCTCGTCTCCACAGGCCCTTACTGATCCTTACTGAAACTGAAATTTCGACACCCTTAATCAAACTGAAATTGACTTTTAAAGAACAAAAATCAATCTCTTCCTTTTAAAAAAACAACAACAACACTAGAATATAATCAAGAATTGTTAATTGTAAAACACAAAACAAAGATAAGCTTAATTTTTGTGAACAATATCTAAAACTTAAATGAATGATAATCAAAATAACCAACTTGGGAGTAACATAAGCAATAAATGGCAAATTAGAAGCAAAATACCTCCACCACGTGTCCAAAACAAAGGGGAAATGAAACAACAAACTTTGAACTTTAAATAAGATTCAAAAGAACCTTATTTTGTGATTCCAAATTAAAGCTTCGCCGTACGAGGTAAATCTGAGTTTTAAATGGCAAATCTTAACTTTCAAAAAGTCAAAGCTTCGCCGTGTGGGGGCAACCCCAGGTCAAATCGAACAATTTTAAGTTTCAAGTATCCGTTTCCAGGGTTCAAAAAGTCAAAGCTTCACCGTGCGGGAGCAACCCCAGGACAAACGGAGCTTTTTAAGCCAATTTAAGTATTTCGAAAGTTAGATTCTAAAGGAGGTACACATGAAAGTGTTTAACCGAACATTAGAAACGAATCTTCTGAAATTTCAAGTCAAAGTCAATCAATTAACTGCTAAAGGAGGTACACATGAAAGTGTTTAACCGAACATTAGCAATTAAACCTCAAATTCCGTTATACAACGAACTTTGAGTAGGAAATTAGTCTAAAATACTTTTGGCAAGGTCAAGCCCCACCGCTTTAAGTATTTAGTACCAAATGCGTTCACATGCTACAATGGATTAGTATTCAAGTAATCTTAAGCAAAGAATCAAAGTTTTGGGGCTTTCAACCTCCAAATTCAAAAGAAAGCAATAGGTTTTGAAGGGACCCTCTAGTCCTTCAAAACACAAGAGAATTAGCGGAAAATGCAAAGAAATAGAAGGAATTAGCCAATTTTTGGCTTAAAGTGCTCCAACAACGTGTTGGTAGCACAATAGAGCAACAATAAGGAAATGAAAATAAGGTTTGGTCTGACAACGTGTCAGTACCAAAGAGAAAAGAAAATGAGTGAGGGTATAAGAATGAGGGTACCGACAACCTCGAGGGGAGGCCTTTTATACTCGAGCCAAGCCCTCCCCTGGTAAGTTGTCGGTTAAAAAACGTTTAACTAACTATCTAACTAAATTCTAAACTACTATGAGATATTTTGCATTTAATCTTTGTTTAATAGGAAGGAAGGTCCTTAAGCAAGTTCCTTGAAGGCTTTAATTAGCCTTGAAATCTTGCCTAAATCAAATCCTTGATTGTCCCCAAAGATTTTATGAAAATAACCCTAACTAACCTAGATATTTTGCAATTTAATCCTAGGTCAAATCCAAATATTCTTAGTTTAATCTAAATTGGCTTTTAAAGGAAAGATTTGACATCTTAACTAAATCCAATCTTCGATTTTCATCAAGATATTTTGTTAATTAACCTCGAATTACTACAAATTACTCTAAAAAAGTCAAACTAAGAGCTGACCCTATCTATCTTTTAGGGAAAAACTCCAATTTGAAAACCGATTGCGCCATCGCGTTCAGAAGACCCCAATTAGTCTAGGGGACCCCCTACCTCCTTCTTCCAGGCTGTAAATATTTGTAAAAACCACTAACGGTAATTCTAGAGAAAAGTCAAAATCCCAACTAATGGAATTTGAGTTTCCCGAGAAAACTAATTGGCTAGGGTTGCTTGGAAGGTTCGTGGTAGTAAGAAAACATTCCTTGTTTGCGACATTCGGACACCGCTAGCTCCTGGCTCGCCGGTCAACTCGCCGTCGTTTTGTAAATTCTTGTTAAATTTGATGTTGATGCCGATTTGGGTACTTCTGACTATCAGAAAGTCTTTAAACTTGACAGGTCGCTCATTTAATACATAAAACTCTAATCTAATTTTTAGTGAGATTTTACCGCACTCTGGGTAATTTCTAAGAAATTACCATCAGTTTCAAAGGCGGTTGACTTCCCATGGAGTCATCGTGGAGTTTTGTAAAATCCCGAAACTTTTGGGCAATCTTTTGGGAAGTGTTCAAAGGCCAAGGGCAAAACCAAACCTCCAATAAAGATGCTAATTTTAGCAATTCCTTAATAATTTCCGCCCGGGGGGAAAATTATTCTGGTACCGGGGTTGTTGTGGATGATTAGCTCCGCTGTTGATCTCTTGGCATGCTTTTATCCTAAAAGCACCTTTCTGTAAGCTCCAATCACCTCGCCCTTCTTCTACTTTGCATTCTGATTCATATTCTTCAACATTTATAGGTCTTCATGTAACTAATCCATATTCTACATGAATTGGATCGAGATACTTCTAAACCTTGATATGGACTCTTGTACTTTAGCCAGGATGTCACATGTATTCACATGTCAAGTGTTACATGGACAAGACACTAGAACTAGCTAACTCTTACTTCATCACATCTCTCTAATACGTTAATATGGACTTTAAGACACTGAACTTAAGACATAAACATAGAAAAGCATAGTATTTTGTGCTTTCCATGAATTTAGGAAGGTTCCTCACTAATCTGGTAGGGACTTCTACCAAACTCCTCTCAACTACTAATTCATGCTATTTTGCGTGAATTAACACTAAAAACTAACAATAAATCGCGAAAAAA
>OX579634.1:35392637-35656693 GCA_951230915.1 Antitrichia curtipendula | reverse complement strand
CAAGCATCCAATGTGAATACTTCAAAGACATTGAACTCCTCATGGGTCAAACATCAAAGTTCATTTTTCAATGTGCACATCATATTTTTAGGTTCAATCTTGAAATTAAACATCCCAATGATATTTTGAAATGACCATCTTGAAAGATCAAAATGAAATGCTACCTATAGTTATAAATTTTCTTTTGTAATTTTTTGATGATAGATCGTAGATTTAATTTTTCAAAAATTTATTTGGATTTTAATCATATATTACTATATATTGTAAGACATCTCAATTTTAAAATAATTGTTTTTATGAAGAAATTTGTCGAAGTAAGCCAAATCCGACTTAATGTCATGAAACTAAAAGCAATTGCTATGTACTTATATAATACTATTGCATCAAAGTCACAATCTTCTAAGATATTTGTATGCAAAGTTGTAAGATAGGATTTAGGATTTAGGGTTTAGGGTTCATGTCATTCATATAAATGTTGTCCAAATTAAAAGTGTATTTTAAAAATGGATGTGTGATAATATTTTGATGTAATATTAAAAAATCATTTTGGTCATGATAGTATAGATTGATACCTAATTACCTACTTATAAGAAATTGCCCCATTCAATGTCAAATAATGTTGTCAAAAATCATTTGGAGTTATATGTTGTGGACCTGCGGTCTTGCGGAGTGCGGATCATGAAGTTAGAAAAAGCATATAGAGTTGTCTTATGTTTCTAGAATTCAAAATTCTTTATTCAAAATTGATATCAAAGAATATTAATTGTCTTACTATTAGAATATTTTTTTCATTGGGATTAATAATTCTTCAATTCTTCCAAAAATTATTCGCGTATTATTTTTCATTTAATAGTGCACCAATTTCTACTTCACAAATTTTAAAAAATGAATGTATAGTTCTTTTGAGTTTAACCTCTAAAGTCCCATTGTCCCATCGGGGGACAAAATGGATGTCAGATTTTTAGGCAGGCTCCTATGGCCTCAATATTTTTTGTAATTTTCTGAGTTTTTTTGGTATCTTTTAGAACAAATAACTTGAAGTATTCATTTCTGAATTGAATTCTAACAGTTAAAAAAAAAAAAAAAGTTTCATAAGGTCTAGATTCCTTGCTAGAACAATCTCAGAGTTGAAATTAGTATATTTCAATTCTATCCTACTATCTTAGAGCTATTAATGATTCAATTTTTCCTTTGATCTTGAATCTACTTCTACCTAACAATTTTTTAATGAGTGAAAACTAAGTGTTTCTTTTTAAATATCTTTTTTTTAGATTCTCAACTCAATTGTTTATCATATAAAATTAGACATTCACCATCACTAGAGTAGCCTTTTTTAGTTAAAAAGGTTCAAAGCAAAAAAATGTAGTTAAGCAAGGTGCTTAAAAAGTAGGGGTTAAACATTTCACATTTAATCATTTATTTATAACTCAATTGCCTAAATTTTGGCTAAAATGCACAAGGTGAAAGACGTACGTGAATATTCCTCAAAGGGTTGAATGACCAAACATCCCAATTTAGAAAAGCTAGAGAAGTAAACATTTAATTTTTAAATTCCATGCACAATTGCACATTGGTGAATTCTTTGAGGTATAAATTCATTCAACTAATGTGGGACAATGGTGTTGATAAAGTTACATAAAAAGTCTATTGTTGAATTTGTTTAACAAAATATATTCACATAAGAAATTAAAATTTGACTTCAAAGCTTTATTTGCAAACTTGTGCGTGCTATGAATTCAAGAAACACCTAAACCCAATCAAGAATCCTCAAGCTAAGTCCTTAATTGAAGATGGTCCATATATTTCTTGAGGAACTTAATTTGTATTTGTTTTCATATTTTAAATTAGTTATGATTTCTTACATTTGTGACTTTAGAGTACAATTTAGGACTTAGGTTTTAGGGTATAGGGTTTAGGATGTAGGATTTAGTGCATAAGATTGAAGATCATTGCATTAAAAACCTGATGGAGTTCTATTTAATGATTCAAGTTCTTTAAGTAAGAAAGTGAATCTCGATGAGATTTTTGTCTTTCCCATGCTTGTCATTATTTGCTGGTCGAGGTCGTTTTAGGAGTCAGATGATGCAGCCGTCCGCCTGGTCGGACAACCTCGAAAAATCTCTCAGTTCACTACTAGAAAAACAGTGCCAAAATTAACAAAACATCAACAAATTTTTGTTGATTTGGGTACTGCATCGTCCATTTTAACAATTTTTTGTTGATTTTTGTAAAAACTGCCCAAATCAACAAATTTTTTTGTTAATTTGGGTACTGCATTTTCAAATTAACAAAAACTCAACACTTTTTTGTTAATTTTGACTAAAAAATTCTCAAGTAAATTTTTTTATTTGAAAAAATGTGTAAACTATCATAGTTAGTATTCTATAAATAGTTTGTTTATGGAAAAAATAAATAAATCATTCCCAATTTGGTAATTCTTAAAGTCAGCAGACTTCAAAGACCATTTAGGCATAGGAAAACAACTTTTTTCTAAAAACTTTGAACTAAAAAAAGTTGCTACATACAAGTATCATTCATCTCCAAAAATCCGTTTGCAATTTTAAGTCTCCAATCAAAAGTTATGACTAAATTTCAGAGAGGAGTTCCATTGAATTTTTTTTGACATTATGAAAGACCCTCTCTGAAATTTAGTCATAACTTTTGATTGGAGACTTAAAATTGCAAACGGATTTTTGGAGATGAAAGATACTTGTATGTAGCAACTTTTCTTAGTTCAAAGCTTTTAGAAAAAAGTTGTTTTTCTATGCCTAAATGGTCTTTGAAGTCTGCTGTCTTTAACAAAAAAATGAAAAAAAAAATACTTTAACTAGGTAAAACAAAAAAAAACTCACACACACATGCATGTGTGTGTGTGGTGCAATGGTTTGAACCTTGCACCCCAAGAATGAGGTGCAAGGTTCAAACCTTGCCGGCAACACTAAATGGGGTGCCACGTAGGCAACTGCCACGTGGCACCCCATTTGGAAGTTGCCTACGTGGCAGTGCCACGTCATACGCTATCTGCGTGGCAGTGCCACATCGCGGGCTGCCCGCGTGGCGACTGCCACGTGGCAACTTTTCAGTGGTCGATTTTTGGGAAAAAAAAATTTGAAAAAAAAAACTTAGTGCCCAAATTAACAAAAGACTAACAAAAAAATCAACGGTTTTCTGTTAAAAAGTACCTAAATTAACACGTCCAAATCAACAAAAAAATCAACACTTCTGTATTGATTTTTGTTGATTTGGGCACTGTTTTTTTCTACTAGTGGTTTGATCTCCACTGGAGAGGGGCTGTCCGATCAAGCAGATTGCCCAGGGCGGCCGTCGGCCGTCCGATGAGTCGGACGGGTGGCGTCCACCTGATCGGACGATCCTTACGAGGCGGATGACTGTCCGTCCGTGTCGTCTGGTCCATCCGATCAGGCGGACGGTCGAGGCGTCCGCCTTCGATAAGAGGGTCGAACGGCCCAAAGTGGACGGCAGTTGTCTAATTCATCGAGGCCGTCCGATGAGTCGGACGGGTGGCGTCCGCCTGATTGAACAGTACTTACGATGCGGACGACTGTCCGTCCGCGTCGTCTGGTCCACCCGATCAGGCGGACGGTCGAGGCGTCCGCCTTCGATTTTAGGGTCGGACAGCCTAGAGCAGACGGCGGCTGTCCGATTCATCGGGGCCGTCTAATGAGTCGGACGGGTGGCGTCCGCTTGGTCGGACGGTCCTGACGAGGCGGATGATGATCCGTCCGCCTCGTCGGGTCTGTCCAATCAGGCGGACGGACGGACGGTCGAGGCGTCTGCCTTGGATAAAAGAGTCGGACGGCCCGTCCGCTCCTCACTTTTATCTTCCCCCTTGTGTCATGCAAGAGAGAGCGGAGAGCTTGGTGGTTTATCCTCCATTGGCTCCTTTCTAAGGGAAGATAAGTGTGTGATTTCTAGGGGATACTTGTTGCTTTTTTTTTTCTAGATTTCGTGTATGATCATTTGGCAAATCGTATATTGCCTTGTGGATTAGAAATTGCAAGTGCACTTCTAAACGTGATTTCATCACGATGCCGAGACCAAAGAAAGCTGCAAAGGACAAACAAGTGAAGCCGGACAGTGAGGCGAGTATGGACGCTCCCTCTCTTGCTTGCAAAGCATTTCTCATTGAGTGCATTGTCAAATTTTATGAGTCGGAAACCACTGCGTCGTTGTATACTAAATATGCGAGGTATGAAGACGAGTGCCCAGATAAATTCAAGGGAGATATGGCACAGAAGTTCATGGATGCTTTAAACGTACCCTACTGGATTCATGAAATGGAGAAGAAGGGCTTTCAACAATTTTTGAGGAACAAGGTCCATGATGCATTGTGGAATGCAAAGGTGATCTTAGAGAAGTACGGGAAGCAACACCGCGTAGGTGATGGCGCTTTTGAACAGGTCATTTTGAGGGCAGACTTGTTTGTTCGCTAGTGGACCCCTTTTGCAAAGAATCAAAATAGGCGAGGTTCAATGGATTGGTGGAATAGTGATGAGGGACTTGTGGAGTTGCTACGTGGGCGACGACATCTCTTAGCACTTCCAGAAACAGCAAGGGTGATTCCACAAGATGATCAAATCCTGAGGGGTGGATATGCAACAATTCGGAGGGTCCGAATTGAAGGATGTCGTGAGATACCCACATTTTGGGAGTTCGCAGCGAAGGTATCTTATCAACAACGCTTACGACCTCCGCTCGCAAGGTTGGAACACCAAAACGAGTCAATGGCAGTGAGAATTCCACATGATGGAGTTATCCGGTTTTCTGCTGTTCATGCAATGCAGAACGAAGGGTACTCGTATTGGTGGAATGGCGGAACATTGAGGCAAATGTTAAAATTGGATAAGGAATATCCTGATAACATTGGCATTCGGTTGGCTTATTCTCAACCGACCCCGGAAGAGGTGACCAAAGCTTTTTTTCTTGGTCGTTGGAGGAAGAAGCGCACAGAGCTTGCATGGGCACTGGTGCACCTCATGAATGCAGTGCACAACGCTGGACATTTGCACAATGATCTTTCACTAGACGACACTATGTTTCACTTTCCCAATGATGAGTCACGTGTTTACATTGGAGTTTGTGATTGGGGCATGACTACTTTACGTAATGAACCAATGAAGTCCTTGTACACGTTCACCTCTCAAAGTGAGCGGATTGAGACCTTGAAAAAGAGGTGGTGGGTGGACCCTTCTATTGCATACTTGCATAGAAGAGATGCGGATGTGTCAACGATACCGATTTTATCATGTAAATCGGAGGAATATGCGGTTGGTCGAATAGCTCAAGCCATCAACAATGGTTGCATGTCGGCGGACTATGTGAGCTTACATCGGGAAAATGTAGGACATACAAGATTTAGCCATGAGGATTTGGCAAAGATTTTTCACCTTTACTTGGAGCGCCTTTGTGGTTTAGTGATTGATTCTTGCGGTAGCTTGTCCGAAATCATCCATCGATTTACCAATAATTACAACTGGCCTATTCCGGATGAACACTTCCGCCACTCATATTAGTGTCTATGGTGTTAGTGAACAACATAGAAGTGATAGAACTATAGAAGTATTAGGTAAATGTAGAGGCGAGTACATAAATTTGCATGATTGTTTGCAAACTATCTAGTATATATATGCACCATCAATGTATACCAATATATGTGCACCCTTATAATTGATATAAAGTTTTGAAATGTTTGTGTGTTTTGAAACTTCCAATGTCCAATGTCTACCATCTATTTATGCATTCATCATATGTTTTGCTTGAAATCCTTGGATGAGAAGTGCAATGCAACAATTATTGTTGATGGATGTTAGCTTGGTATGGTTGGATTCAAAATTGTATAATCAATGTTGAACACATATAACCCCTAAAAGACCAAAGTGGTTTTTTTGGCAACATAGCGATTTTGGACAGCTCACTACAAATGGAATTTATATTTTTTTTCTTTGAAATTTTCATACAACACGTGCCCGAGGAGTAGCTTTAAGGCCCAACAATTCTCATAAATTTTGACTACATGGTTTAAAAGTTATAGCATGATATGTCGTTTTCAGTCCTTGGCGGGCAGCACGGGCAGCAAAAAAGACTACTTCAAAAATCACTTTTTAAGAAAATAAAAATTTGAAATTGGTTCTTTAGATTTATATGTACATAAGAAGCTTTGAATCATTCCATTTAGATCTATGAGTCAAAAGTTATGAGGATTCTTAGTTTAAGGGTAGTTTTAGAATTTCAACTCTAAAATAAACTTGAAGTCTTTTATTTAACTCAATTTTCAATATTTTTGAAAAAAAATAAAAACATTGGGTGTAGATTTTTTATTACAACATTACAATCGTTGGATTGGCATTTTTCAATTCCATAAATAAATTCTTCACAATTTAGTGTTTTGAATCATTCTCTACCTCTTCCTACTTACTATTTCTTTCCTATATGTTATACAATTCCAAATGATCTGAAAATTTTCAAGCATGTAGCCAACTTGCCTTCAAGAATAAATCCAAAGAGTAACCACCATTTTGGACATTTTTTCATACAAATGTGACCTTGTGAAGGCCAGCTGCCCGTTTTTTCGCAGGGACAAAAAAAGGATTTTTGTCAATTCAAACACTGTTATCTTGCAATCCACATGGTGTCCGATTCTGAAATTTTTTCCACATCTTCTTAAACAAGTTTACTACAAGATCCTATGGTTACATGTGTCCAAGAATGTTTTTTTTCTAAAATTTGACACTAGTATTAGAAATGGCAGGTTTGGAGCGTTTTTGGTGAAAACATAGTCATTAACGATTAGGGGATAATGATAATAGAATTTCATCATACGCAAATATTTTTTATATTGAAAAGCAATACAGTTGATACTTGAACGATACCGCTATGATGATACCAAGTACCAACCTCCAAATACATTTTAATACAATATATTTACATCAAAGTATTTTAGTACGTAAATGCTACTCGCCGAGATGCCGATATTTTTGTACTATGATTGCCACACTCCATAATCCAATGGCAAAAGATTCCAAGGCCCACTCGATTGTGAGACAACGACTAAAATAGCTCTACCTACTTTACTCGGAATCTGAATGGATGTCATCTCTACGTTTTGGTTGTGTGGAACCGGATCCATAAGTGCCAAGATATGGTCCTCCGCCCCAAGTGCATCCATAGTCGCTTGGTGTAGCTCCTTGATTGGGATTTCCATAGTAAGGACCTCCAAAAGTTGGAGGAGGAACTACATCACGGTGTTGAGACCTTCCTTGCCTTGGTTCGACATGACGAGAGCCTGTGTGGCACTCATATGAACCACCCGTAGTAGATCCGGAATAGTATTGGGAGCCTCCTTGGCTAGATCCAAAATCATGTGTGGTCCCATGGCTTCTTTCTGGGTTGTAATAAGTACATCGGGGGTCATTAGCGTAGTGTAAGACCCTTTGACCATCTTGTGAACCAGATGCAGTACGATCATGTTGGTAGGACCTGTCATGCCCGTGTTGTTGACCCCAATCCTCCATGCTTCTATGCATAGCTTCTTGCATTTGTTGATTGAACTCGATGTCTTCCCGAGCTTCTTGACGCTCATGTCCCACTGTAAATGTTACGGGTGCTGGATTGTCTTCTATATCATCATCGTCCAACCATTCATCCTCAGCATCCGGCAATACAACCAGCGGAAATCCAAACTGCCCTCGATTGGACTACATTTGCATACAATCGCTCGGTTGAGTCCAACTCGTATAAATAACAGCGTCAGTGCGCTTCATATTGTCAACATTTTTCCCGTAAATTGTGCGCCAGTCTACATCTTTGTGGAGTACAATCTCTGCCCAAACCATGGCCATGTTGGAATAATTCATGACATTTGGTTTGGAATCAGGCAGCTCAGCGCACCGCGTTACTTCTTCATATCAGTGCACAAAGTGTTGGCTCTCGCACGTGGAAATTTGTCCTTCCCAACGTCAAACTTGCTTGTCTGCTCTTTCTTGTGACCACATTTTGGAGAGGTGCGTCATTTTGACGTACTTTTTGCACATTGTGTAGTCCCAAACCTTCTTGGGCTCTTCTTCCCATCCAGGTTCAGCTACACACATTGGATTTGCCCAATCTCCCCAGTTCATGTCCTGAGATTTGCTTTGTTACTGGACCTTGAACTACTATTGCGAGGCATAATAACCTTGATTAAAATGAAATGATTTGATGACAAAGTTCACATGAATCTTTAAAACAACTAAACAAAATGTTTGACACTTGCCAATGAAACGGGATGAAGTTGTTAACAAGGCCTTCAAAACCAAGTAATCACCAAAATAATTTGGTGCAATTCAGTATCTGAGCACAATCGTTCACGCACCAAAATGAAAGGGGCGCGCAGAGCCACTGAGAGGCACTGGATCACCCACTCCGCAAGGGAAACGATTGTGAGAAATGAGCCATCCGCCGCGCTATTTATGGCGTCCAAAGGTGGACCAGGCAATGCGGACGCGTATGTGTGAATCGGACGGCCCAGAATCGGATGGACAGATCGTGCGGACGGGATCGCGCGGACGTCTCATCCGCCCGTTCACACGATCCCGTCCGCACGATCTGTCCGCGCGATCTCGTTCGCACGATCGCGTCCGCGAGCCCGACGCCTTGTCTGCCCGAGGGCCCGTCCGCGAGATCCCGTCCGCGGGACTCTTTGCGAGTTCCCCGACGCCCTGTCCGACCGTTCGCGCTGACGTCCCGTCCAGGGATGTCAAAAGACGTCCGGGCTTCAGCACCCATGTCCGCCGGACGTCTTGTCAACCCTGCTAAAGATACCCCCCACCGTACCTTGGCGATGCCGCTTTGGGAGGCCTTTAGTGTGAACCGTTGAGTCCTCACATTGACCGTTATCATACTAACTCCTGCATGTCAAGTGGCACTAACCCTTGGAGCGTTCTTGTGTTGGAGGGAACCCCTTTGTTTTGAAACTAACCTTTGTGCACGGTGTGGGAGCCCGGAAAGTAAGATAAGTCTTGATTAGTGAGGAAAGTAGAGGAAAGAGTTAATAGGGGTACAATTTTTTGGTTTATCTAAGGATAATCTAAACACCTTACCACAATTAACGTTCCATACTAATAGAGTAATGGTAGATAGATAATTAGGTTAAGACCAGTAGTTAAAGTTTCTTGTTTTTATTGAGAATCGGAACCGGATTGAGATCCGGGATCATTCCAAATATCGGGCCCGGGTTTCAAAATATAACGGGAGGTATCTTTTGAGGAGTTACCATTCGGGAGAAGAGAAGTTACCTAGTCAGTCAGCAAAGGAGGAGAACGAATCCGAATCCGGATTTGAATCCAAGTCCCAACTCGACTTGGAAGAAGAAGAGGAAGAGGAATCTGACTTGGCCTTGATTTCTCCGTCCAGCTTTAAGGGGAAGACTTCAGCTAAGGGTAAGACAACTAAGCCTTCAACCAATAGAAAACAGTCATTAAGAAAGGGCGTCTCCAAAACCGAGGGACCTTCTCCAAAGAAAGGTAGAAAGTAGAAGTAGAAGTATGAGTTCTTAGGATAAGCCTAGAAATAGTAGGCGGAAAGTACAATAAAATAAAGTAGAGTTCAGTTAACTTAATTATAGGAAAATAAAGTAGAGTTTAGTTCAGTTAAGTGAAGGAAAGTTAAAGCTTTTGAGTGTTAGAAAGTTAGTTGACAACTACTTTTTGAGATGCATGCACCTAGATGCGAGTTTCTATGATTTTAGGATTTAAAGATCCACCTTTTGCGGATTGTCTTGTAGTTAGACAGTCAGTTTGGTAGGATAAGGAATGATCCTGGTCCTCTCTTTTTTGATCCAAAGTGCCTGTTAGGGTGCCTTGGAGGTTGGTATTTAAAGGGGTTCAAAGTGTTGAAACCCCGGGCGTTCTTACTCTTGTTGTTTTCTTCATTTTTATGCAAACTTCAGAAATCCTTTTGCATTTGTTGGTCTGAACAAGTCTTGGCTGTGCAGTTGGTATACCTTGCGGTTAGTTTGTCTTTACATTGTGTAGAAGGGAGGAAGGATCCCCCGGATTCTGTCTAGATCCGAGTCCAAGTAGTTTTTAGATGGTTTCTAAATCTTTGTCTACTAGGGGGAAAGTTTAGTTGTTGAATTCCTCAAGGGTCTTCTGAGTAGGATAGCCGTTCTTAGGCTAGGTTCACCTTTTTGTCGCAAAGGGAAAATGCTAGTCGACGTCTGAGAAGTTCTGCTGGTTCCGAGAGAGAGGAACATGAAGATAACTAGGATCCCTTAGTTAATAGAGTACCAAGTCTAGGCTCTTGGGTTTGGTCTAGGTAGGTCCGTCGCTGTAGTAAGAAGGGATTAAAGGGGTTTCCTGAGTGACCTGCTGGACTGGATTACATCCTAGTCCGGTTGTGAGGAAGAATCCGTATCCCAGATGTTTGTGTTTGTTTTCTTTGTGTTTTGTGTTGTTTAGTGAAACTCCATTCACTCTAAACTATTGGAGGGTAGGGTATACGTTCCCTCCCTTAATCCCAAGAGCGGAACCCTCTTAATAGAGGTTAAACTACTTTGGTTACTAAGGAGTTGATTCAAACTAGGTTGTTCTCTGGTTTGTGGAAGTTGGTGAATAGTATTGAAATAGCTTAAGACCAAAAGGGAGTTTTAGGAGGTGTAGGATAAGGAAGTGAGAGTTCGAGTCTGAAAATTCGGATTCCTTTCCCTTAAGCTGTTTCATGTTTCCGTGTGAGAGAAACCCGGAATTTTGGTGATGTTACCAATAAGATCCTTTGGGAACGATACACGAATCACTTTAGGTGTTTTTAAGTCTATTTAACATCTAAAAGTGGGATTTGTGCTTTCTTAAGCTATGACACACAGTTGTGTTCACCGTGTGTGGGACCCCACTACATGGCAAAGCTTTGAATCTGTCAGAAGTCCTAGAGTGCGTGTTAAAATTAGGACGGCGGAGCTTTGAACGCCCAGTGTGTTCCCAAGTCCTAAACTTGGTGTTAAAACCAACTTGGCGGCGAAGCTTTGACCCTCCCAAGGGTTTAGTTCCAAAGTCTAGTTTCCAAGACTTCTGTGGAAACACCCAAAGTTTAGCTTCCAAAATAGGTAGAGCCCTTACGATTGATAAGCTTAGTGTTCAAAGTTACTTCATCTTAGCTTAGAGAAAACCAGCTTTTAGTTAGAGGGAAACCATTTTAGTTAGAGAAAACCAGTTTTTAATTAGAGAGAAACCGTTTTAGTTAGAGAAACCAATTTTTAGTTAGAGAGAAACCGTTTTAGTTAGAGAAACCAGTTTTTAGTTAGAGAGAAACCGTTTTAGTTAGAGAAACCAGTTTTTAGTTAGGGAGAACCATAGTTAGAGAAAACCAGTTTTTAGTTAGAGGGAACCTGTTTTAGTTAGAGAAAACCAGTTTTTAGTTAGGGAGAACCATAGTTAGAGAAAACCAGTTTAGTTAGAGGGAACCCGTTTAGTTAGCAAAAACCAGTTTTTAGTTAGAAAGAACCCGTTATAGTTGGAGAAAACCAGTTTTTAGATTAAAGGGGACCAGTTTTAGAGGGGGCCAGTTAGCTGAAGAAACCAGTCGCCCATCCAGTCAGGGGTCGGGTAACCTTGCAGTCCAGGGAGTCGGGAACCTCGGCAGTCAGGGGAGTCGGGAACCTCGCAGTCCAGAGGAGTCGGGAACCTCGGTAGTCCAGGGGAGTTGGGAACCAAGGCAGTCCAGGAGAATTGGGGGAAACCAAAATAAAACACTAGTTATCAAGGCCAAAGAAAAGAAAAATCAGATTCTAAAAGATCACATACAAGCTAAGTGAAATTAGAGTCTGGGTGGGGAGTCGGGCCGTTGTCAAAACAAAAAAAGAGAACCTGACAAGGTGACAGTAGAGAGAGAGGAAAGGATAGAAATGGGGTCCAACCTCGGCTAAGCTCCACATGGAAAAAAATCGTCCGTCCAAAACCTGCAAAACCACTCAAAAGATAGGAGGAGGAGAAAAGGGGGGTTGGCTATATGGGCAACTTAGGTGAGAGTGACGATAAATAGTGACCTAGGTTAGCTAAGTAGGTGTTAGGAAGGAAATCCCGAGAATTCATCGTCACCATTAGGGGGAGGATTAGGATGACACAAAGACAAGGTCGTGTAAGAGAGTAGGAGAGACATTAACACCTCCTTGGAAATTGAATCTATAGTTGTAAGACATCCATCAAGTTTAGGTAGAATAGTGTTAGTGTAGAAAGAGAGAAAGGAAAAAGAAAAGAGAAAGAAGGGAAGGAGAAAGGTTTAGATTGCATGGGGTCATAAACTTCCCCAAAAATAAGCGGTGAACTTGAAGAAATTCAACCAAAATCAAGGACCACCATGGAGCACGAGGATGTGCATACGAGCGTGGACGAACTTCTTTCCGATACCGGCAGCGAAGGGGTGAGTTTTTGATTTAATCGTTGGTGTATTGTTCCCAATTAGCTTTTGGTTCTTCCCTTAAATTTAGCCCTCTTCACGTGAATAGTAAACCATGAGAAGTAAAGTAAAATTAGGAATAGGAACTAAATTGTAGAGTTAGTTTAGGAGTAAAAAGATAGAATTAAATTAGGAGTAAAAACTTAGAGTTAGTTGAGAAGTAAAAAAGTTAGAGTTAGTCTGAGGAGTAAAATTCTAGAGTTAAATCTAGGAGTAAGAATCTAGAGTTAGTTTTAGGGGTAAAAATTTAGGGTTATATTTAGGAGTAAAAATCTAGAGTTAAATATTAGGAGTAAAAAATTAGAGTTACTTTAGAATAAAAATCCAAGAGTAAAAGTCAAACCATAGAATCAAAGCGGGAGCAAAAGTTAGAGTTAGCAGTCGAGAGTCAAAATCTAGAATTATATTAGAAGTTGGGAATTAGAGGAAGAATTAAAATTAGGGTCAGCCCGTAGAGTCACAACTTCCGAGAGAAGTGTAAACCCCCAAGAGATAGTCTTGGAGGTTCATGGAAGGAACGTAAGGGTTCCCCCCTTCCACATAGTTAGGGACGTTAGAAATGACACTAACTATCAAACCAACCCTAGACATAGGATAGATAGTTAGGGAGTCAGGAATTAACGTCACCTTGGATCATTACAGTCAGCTTGTTAGTTACCCATGCATTTCTAGTAGTTCGTTGCCATCCACGACACTTAGAAAACGTTAGCATAAAAGATCCATTGCTTGGAAGGCATAGTGGACCGCGCTCACAACACCCCATATATTCAAAAGGTGGATAAAGACATAGAACCTGGTCGATGTTCGCCTAATTACCAAAGGTGGGTAATCTTGCACCCACACATGGTTAGAGCATTCATGCAGGTTGTTGCCTACTATCAATTTCTAAAGGGTGAAAAGCCAAGTACTGGTCAGGGGAAAAAAAAACTCCTTCTTCGTACTGCCCAACACATTGCTCAACGATCCGGAAAATCAAAGGTTCTTCATGCCGCCTTCACCAATATGCCTGGTGCTGACGTCTTCTGCACACGTGATCCTCATCTGGAAGGGGAGGAAGTTTTTGTTTCCTTGAAGAGAAAGGCAGATCTCCCTCCGGGATCAGAATTTGACTCACACCGCCCTGACAAAATTAGTGTCTCCCGCCCAAGGCGCAAGGCCCAACGGCTCAATCCGGAGATTTTTGATCTCACTGCTGAGGAACCACAGTCAAAATTTGAACTTCGACCAAGAGAAGGCACTACTCCTCTACTCAAGTCACCATTGACTCACTCTCCGATACAGCATGTCAAATCAGTTCAGGAGACCGTTTGCGATGAGCGGCAGTGGCATATTGCAAGACTCCCAAGGACGTCTGCAAAAGCTTGCTTTGCTCTGCAGGCCAAGACTAAAAAGAAATGCGTGGCAAGGATTGTGCAGGACAATCGAAGTATACCTGCCCCAACTTACACCGGCTTGATGGACAATTACAAGAGGGTCAGATTGGAAAATATGCAGTTTTTCTTCTGCAATGATGACATCAATCGTTGTGTCAATGGAACTCGGCGGAAATGGATAGTTTCTAAACCTATTGTTCTTGATGTTTGGCTTGTTAAAATGGGCACAAACTTGACAAGGAAAGAGATTCTAAGTCTCGAAAATGCCGGATTTAACTTCATGGAGCGCATGGAGCTATCCCCTCAAAAGTTGTTTGCAGAAGGGATTTCCATAAACCTGAGCGACTATCCTTCTCCTCCAAATCCTTCAGATCACCCCACCAAGCAATACGGGAAAAACATTCGAAGGAACCACTATAAGAAAACCCCGTTTTTGCTGTCGTTGGACCGAAACGTGCCATGTTTGCTGAGATGTCACGTATTAAGTAGTGAACGGGTGCAAAAGAGTGAATTTGATTTGATGTTGCAAAAAACGTGTGAGATTAAGTTGGAAAACAAGTAGATGTCACCGTAGACAAAGATGTTTTTAACGATGTTTAAAAAAACAAGCTCATGTTTTGTTGTGACATCTCAAAAAACATAGACTGCCACGTCAACATGAAGTCCATTTTCATTATGGATAAATTACTAAAAATTACTACGGTCAATGGAAAAATATTGACCTTATATAAAGAATTTAGGAAAAAGGTAGTGACGTGACATGCTTTCCAAAAAAAAAAAAATGGATGGATGAAAATGGATGTGTTCCATGGATGAAAATAGATAGTCTTTATACAGGTGGGGAGGTGGAAGAGAGACAATTGATATGGGAAATATCAAAAAAAAATTGTGTTCAAAGTGAAATGTCCACAAAAACGTCGAGATGTCTGAAACAACATTTCTATGTTTAAAAAAACATCTCTATGTTTAGAAGAACATGTACACGTCAAAAACAACATTGACATGTAAACAAGTGAAATAACCATATTCTACTTATCCCATATTGTTTGTCTTTCCATGGGCAGAGAATGGATATAAATACAATGTCTTTGTCCTTCATTTTTATTAACTTTTAATGAAGTAATTCCTTTATTTGGCCATTAAAAATTCTCTTAATGCTTGATGGTAAGTTTTCTTCAATTTTTGTTGAATTTAGAAAAAAAAATTGTTCATTTCATTTTTTTAATTTATATTAAATTTTTATTGATATTGCCTTGTAGGTAGGGTATGTAGCAATTGATGTTTGAAAAAACGTGTAATTTGATGTTGCAAAAAATGTCTAATTTGACATCTCAAAAAACACCATTAAATTATTCAAATGACACAAAAATGAGTTGACGTGGCCTCCACGTCACAGTTTTCTGCCTCCACGTCAGTGACCACGTGACAATTTCCTGCCTCCACGTCAAAGACCACATCAGCAATGGCATGGATGGAAAAAAAGATGACGTGGCAGTGGTCGAGCATGTGGCGCTGACATGGCGCTTACGTGGCCTCCACATGTCGACCTATGCAGACCTTTGTTCACCTTGTCATGTGTGACATCAGGAAAAAACAAGCTTGGAAACGACGCGTTTTTTGTGATTTTTGCATGTTTTTTGCCCGTCAATTCAAACGGATTTTAGGAGACATCTACGCCGATTACTTCCGCGTCAAACAAGACGCCGTCTCATGTTTTTTGCAACATAAAAAAAAACCATGTTTTCTTATAGTGAACCCTACCGCTCCAACAACGAAGCACCACAATAACTGCGCCTCTGCTTAGTCTATTGTTGGGGAGATCTGCAGTATTCTAATGGTTCCTCCTCCAGCTCTCGACTGCATTGTTACATTAGAGTCTAGAAATATTTCTAAGGTCTCTAGGTATCTGTTGACAATTGGTCAATTCCCAAGCTGCGACTGCCCATCATTCAAAGACATGTCACAAAAGTCACTTGGCAAGCGAGGAGCATGGACGTACTGTAAGCACCTGTACTACATATTTGTCATAATTTGTAGGTTAGATCCCGAGGTACATATCTTTACGCACGCTCTTAGTTTCAGCTAGAATGAGATAAAACAAGTTCTACAAATTCTGCTATTTAAACACTACGGTGCATAGTGAGTATGAATAGTCCTATTATCGCAATGTGATCCTCTCCCCTACTTTAAAGAGAAGGCGGTGAGACTTGAAGGGCCACCGCCAGAGTTTCTGCACAAGGAGTTGTTGTTTTCAACTTGCTCCATAATCAAATCCAGTAGAAGTTCTTGGAGTATTTCCAACTAATCCTGTAAGTGCATGACATGAATTTCTACCCTATTCATTAAATGTCTGTCTCATATCTAAGCCTTCTTGGTTTTTTGAATCCCTAAACACATTTCCGCTGTTGCGGCCGACTACGTCTATCTTCCAAGTGTTTCGGAATCACCCTAAACAACAAACCCACCATGTCTTCGCACCGTAAATTGTTTGCTTCCACCTTCAAAACCCTACCCATAAGCTAAACCGCACAAAAATTTGTTCGTCTACCACCACGGTAGGTGCTCTTCCTCACTCTTCCGCGCCCATTCTCCATCACGTACTCTCCCTAACTCTTGCAATCTCCTAAACAATACCTCCTCACTCCCACTCGGCTTCCCTTCTACTCTTCTTCTTGCTTCAATCCAGAACCACAAATATCATATCTTCTCACCTCTTACAATCCTTATCAGCACAGTTATAGGACCTTGTTTCCGATACTTGCGTTTGTCGTCTTCTTGATGGTACGTGTACTGACAAAATAAAACCCCTCTGCACTACATTCCTGTAATTCATTCCACAGTCATAGGTCCTTCATTATTATACATTTCAAAAGTATTCACCCTTAAAATGTTCTATGACTTTTACTTTATCGCTCGCATTCCAAAAATTAACTACCTTTTAACGCTCTATGCTCGCAAATCTATGCTCTATGCTCTACGCTCGCATCTCTACGCACGCAAAATAGCAATCCCCCAAATTTCAGATAGAGGTTGGAAGGAATATTTTTTTTGACATTTTCAAACACCTTGCACTATAGTTTTGTCCACAACTTTTAGGTTGTTGAAACCACAAACGGATTTATGGAGATAAAACTTAGCTTGATTCCAAAACTTTTTCTAGTTCAAAGTGTTTTGAAGAAAGATATTATACTATGCTAAAATGAGGTCTAAATGTCTACTTTGAGCACAATTCTTGCGTTCTTACTTAACTATGAGTGGTCAAGCTCTCATCCTCAAATTTATCCCATACTCTTTGAGGATTCATAATGGACAATTGATTTCATTATAAAAACATCATCTTCAACCTTCTTCCTCACCAATTGCCATTGCAATAACTCAGTCCAACTGACATCAAAAAAATTCTTGATGGATTTTTTGATGGTAGTGTGAGATTTCATTGACATTTTATTATTGACAATTTGGTAAGAGTGCAAGGTACATGAGCTTTTAAACGGTTAAGTAATGAATTGGACCTGTAATACTTGTTTTTTGAGTCACTGCAACCATTGACAACCATTTGACTTTCCCATGCAATGTGAGCAGCAATAGGAAAAAACCCAATAGAAGTGTCCAATAAAATGTAAAAATTTGGGCCCTCTGAAGGTTGTGGAGTGGCCCTCTAGAGGCCCAACTATTTCTCTAATGAATAAATTGGCGGACGGTAAGCGCATTGGCGGATGCCGGACGTATTGGCAGACCCCACCAGATCTTTGGCCACCAGCTCATCCACCTAGCCAATCATTGACCACCAACTTGTCCGCCCCAACGACCCTAGCCAACCGTTGATCGCCTCCTCATTTGCCTCTGCTAAAACATTGGATTCTAAAAAGTACAAATTTTCTTCCAAATACTGCTATTCAATATTACAAGCATCTAATGTAGCATTGATGTATGCAAAAAGGGTAATTCAAGTTATTCTTCTACAGATTGAAACATGCACTCTTGATGCTATATCCTGAACCCTAAACCCTAAATCCTTAGTCTTATTTAAATTATTTTAAGTTTCTACAAAAAACTGGGTAGTTCTATCTCTTTGAGAAAACTTTTTGAAATAGATATTTATATTGAAGGTGTTCTCTATAAATATTTGGATAATATAATAGATAAAGGTTTATTTATTTATATCTATTACAATTATTTGGAGATAAGTAAATTACTTTGGATGCTAAGTATTCATTTTTGTGATAGAAATGCCCCTCCCACCCTCCCATTCTTTTAGTCTCTTTTTAAAACTAGGAAATTATAACTTTGTACATAAATTTTAAGTTTATTTGTCTTTGGTCTCATGATGGCATTTCCAAGGATTGGGTCATAAACACTTTCTAATTAACTAAATAAGTCACACAATGGTATTTAGGCTAATAGCTTAACCACTATCTTTGGTGCCAATATATATTTTAGATCTCCTAGCCATGTTGTTGATGGTCTAGTATCACTTGGCCTTCCCTTGTCTTCTATATGATAGCAAGAATTTTTGAAATTGTGGACTTGGTTCAATTTTAGAGTATTAGGACTTGAATTGAGACCTTCCACTTGGGACAAATTCAAGTAGAAAGTACATGTACCAACTCCATTATTGGCCACCAATACATGCTATGCCAAGTGACATGGTAAGCCCACACTATATTTATGATTGGGGGCTTGGAACTTAAATTTGTGGGCTTAATTTATTTAGCTGGTGGGGTACTTTGAATTAGACCCTACCATTTTGACAACTTGTGGTCTAAGTTTGGAAATTTGAAATTCTTCTTCCTCATTGGATACCACAAAAATCAACCGTGCTAGGCTTATTTATTTGGTTGGTTAGGTAGTTTGAATTAGACCCCACCTTTTGACAACTTGTGGCCCAAGTCTAGGGATTTTGAAATCCTTCTCCCTCATTAGATACCACTAAAATCAACCATGTTAGATGGTTTCACATGGATGTATAAAGCCATAGTTATAGATGGAAAACTGAGAGGTATATGTAGACATAGCCATTCCAAAACCTGCACATTGTGTTTGTTGGTAGGTTCTTACAAGTGATTTGGAAGTGCTACATGTGTTTTAAAGAGATGGCTTCTTTACAGGTCTCTTATGTTTCACAAATTTGCTAGATTATATTTAGTTGTTCAATTTCTTGAGATCTCTTGGTTGTTTTTCATTGTGACTACTATAACACAATGTTGTTAGCTAAAGACACCTGACATGCGCATTCTAACCAACTATGTGTTTGATAGATTGTATGGGTGCAGGTGAGGTTCATAGTCTGTTTGCTTAAATTTCCTTTGCAGATCTCCAAGACTTTGACAACTTTTGCACAATTTTAAATTAGACTCCATGTAGGATGTAGTAATTACCATAGTAGTTTGGTTTTTAAATTGACATTTTTTTAGTTTTTTGTGGAAATTTTACCATGTACATGATATTGATGTAAATATGTGATCTATTACGGGTCATAGAATACACCTCTATACAAACTAAAATAATTTATGTGTAATATTAAGGTAACTTGATAGATGTATTGGTTTGATGATTTGATGGCTTGATAAGAGATGTATTCTATCTTGTCTTTAAGATTTTTATATTTTTTGTAGTTCTACAAAAGTTTATGACTTGTAAGAAATTGATAGGAAAGGCCTCGTAATGGAGATGTCCCTCCCACCCAGCCTGGGTTGCGTAGACTTAAACCTTACATTAGTTACCAAAAACATTGGTACGATGTGCAAAATATATTTGACCTTCAGTTCCCTTTAAATATGATTATCAAAATGTACTACATATGTAGACTGCATTGACTTATTCATTTATATTTTCAATGTGTTCCTGATTTTCTTCACCAATTATTATATGCCAATCAACCAATGTACAAATGTGGAACATGTAATTATAACCTAAAGTGTTTCTTTAAGTTTTGTTGTAAAATGCATTGATAGTTTGAAACACCAAGATATACATAGTACAAGCAATTGTATTATTTGATTATTCTATTAGGAAATGCTACTAAAAACACTTTAAGCACTTTAATGTAATTTAATGTAGCTCAAGATTAAATATTGCATTCATACAACAAAAATATAATTGAAGTTATTATCCTATGTACATCCTTATACCTATATCTACATCCTAAATTTAAAATCGGCAATAGTATATCCACACCAAAAATATTGGTGCTTAGATAGTTAAGAATGTGATTAACCTTCAAATATGATGACCCCTCTTGTACAATAATTATGGACCTCATTTATATACATTTGTAATGTATTTCTACATCAAAAATGATATCATCAATTCATCCTATTTTAATATGCAAATGTAAAATGTGCAATTCTTATTTGAAGGATTTCTCTAAATTTGGGCTTAGGATGCATGCCAAATTCATAAGATCAATATTATTATACTAAAATTGTACAAGCAATTTTATTAGATAGTGCTATATTGGAAAAATGGAGAATCACCCATGTCCACATGCGCTTGTGAAGTTTTTCAAATCAAACATGTATATTATGTAATATTCATTGATTTTTCAAAACAATTGTGTTCTAATGCTTCAAAGGGGAACATAGATTTCATAGGAGTAACCAATAGATTTTAATTGAACAAAGAAAAATGCTTGAATGCTTGTGATCTAAATACTGATGGCATTGAATATCATTGACATGATTAATTAATATTTTTATTTTAGAGCATGCTGTCTGGTGAATCTTATGATTCTATTCAAAGTTGTAGGTAGAACATAAGGTTTATAATTTGTACTTTTGGAAGGGCTTGCTCCAAAATTGGTTTATGACTTTCCTAATTCTACATCTTTTAAAAATCAAGGGTGGGTGTGCAGGCCATATACTACCTATCACAATAAGTGACTCATTTTGCTTTGGGCAATGGACATGCATTATGCATTTTTTTCAAATTTTTATGGCATACGTTTTAACATGTACAATATTGATGTCATCACACCTAATTGTGACATTTGAGAAAATGTTATGTTCTAAAATCTTGTACAATGTCACCATGAAGTATAGGTACCTTGAAACTAATGATTGAGGCAAGTATATCATACTTCAATGATTACAAGTAGGTTTCATCTCAAGAAATAGTTTTTTTAATTTCATAAAAAAATTCAATACTATTGTCAATATCAATTAATAAGACCAAAAAGATTAGCAAAAATAGAATTATAAATGTATGCCACAAACTTCTATCCAATAAGAATAAATGTGGTAACAATAAAAAATAGTGCATGTATAAATAATTTTATAGAAAGTTATATAATCTCATATTTTGGAGATTACAATATCAATTGAATTGAAAGAGGGAAAATTGTATGGTCAGACTTTAGTAATATAATACTAATCAAGCAGACCAAGGCATTAATGATACAGTTGCAACCTAGCACCCTAGCCTCATATCCAATTGAATAATGGCCAACTCGATCTTTTTTAGTGAAGATAAGGACTAAAAGAATGTTGAAGATTACAAGAATTAAAAAGATGACCAAAAAGATGACCGTTGAACTCGTTCATTGATGGAATTTTTTCCAAATGGTTTATCCCTTGCTCTTCTAATTAATGTAGAAGAAGAAGCAAGGCCAGCCCTTATAAATCCAAACTTGTAGTGAATTTGACATTATCCAAATTAAGCTAAAAAATAATAAAAAATACTTATTTGAGCTATAGGAAGTAGAAGATCACAATAATTGCAATTGCTAGAACAAAGCAATATGTTTCCAAATGACTATGAAGAAATGAGGCATTCTCCCTACCATTTGTGCAGTCTGTCAACAAACTAGCCGAAGCAGATGGATACTTCTGCATCAAATGGCACAATGGCGGATAAGAAGATCCTATGGACCAAATTTGTCAATCATTGAATTGCACGGCCACCAAAAAAGGAGGACAAAGAAAGTCGACAGAGGAGATGGATGGTTTAGCAGATGAGGCGGTAGGCGAGTTGGCAGATCGTAGGACGGATGGACAAATGGACGGCACCCAATCTTTGGAGTGTAGTCCAAACTAGATGCATGATATACGGGGATTGCTATTTTGCGTGCGCAGAGCTGTGAGCGGTGAGCGGTGAGCGTAGACTCGTAGAGCGTAAAAAGTTGTATTTTTTTCTGCTAATAGTTAAAGTTAAATAGAGACAAAAGATAAAAGTAAAAGTAAAAGTGAAAATAAATGTGAAAATAAGAATAATAGTATAGTGTTAAGGTCCTATAACCGTGGAAATTGTTGTGATAATGGAAACTATAGTAACCTAGTGATGTAGCAGGAGGTGTTTAAATTGTAAATAGAGTAGTCATCAATTTGGGTAGATTATTATGTATCCTATGGCTGTGGGTCGTAAAGGCTTATTGAAGCATAAATTTTTAGGTATGGATAAGATCACAATACGAGTATAGGTCATTTTATCATCATTCTTGTAAAAGTGAAATTTAAAAATTATGTCCCTCAACTGTCCGGGTAATAAAGTGCTGTTGAGAAATTGAATTTTAGGGTAGGGTGGATGTGTTCAAGAATGCGGACTTAGTTGAGTTGCTTCTAACTATATGATATTTCAACTTCCAATGTTTTAAATATGTTTAAGCCTTTGCAACTTGCAAGGATTATCTTCAGTGAAATTTGAATTATGAACATTTTGGAAATATTGATCTTCATGTCTATATGGGGAGTATGGGTGCATGAGGGAATATGCAAGAATGTGATGATAGTGACCAAGGGCTGAAGGACCCAGATAAAATAATGAGATTAGAATAAACAAAGCTAAGGTTAACCCCTAAAGTCCCATTGTCTCCTTGAGGGACAATTTGGAGTTTGGGTAGGTACCTACGGGCTGAAATTATACTGTGATTTTTTGAAACTTTTTGAGGACGTGCATTTTTCCAAGAGGTTCATGGATATATAATTTTTATTGAAACCTGATGTCGGATGAAAAAGTTATGGTTTTTTTTTGCTCAAACCAAACTCGAGGGGCAGCCTGGTCAGGCACAATTCCATTGACTGTGGAAGGGGGCAGGGTTTGCACTCTAGACCGGAGGTCGGGGGGGGGCAGTGGGTGACAGTCTGGGACGTGCAATTTTCTAAAACTTTTTGAGGACGCCCAAAGAATGGGCTATGAAATCTCATTGCAAAAAAGTATTTTATTGTCATTTTTCACAACATAGTTGCA
Source organism: Antitrichia curtipendula (assembly GCA_951230915.1). Lineage (NCBI taxonomy): Eukaryota > Viridiplantae > Streptophyta > Bryopsida > Hypnales > Leucodontaceae > Antitrichia > Antitrichia curtipendula. The sequence continues at coordinate 35,633,693 of OX579634.1, read as the reverse complement.
TTGCAAGATTTTTTGGGAGGTGTTATAAGCCTCCAAATCTGCTGGAAATGGGTGGACATGTTCCTCACATGATCCAATATATGTTCAATTTTTGAATTCAAAGTCTGTAGTGCAAAAAATTTCAACAAAAGGCAGTCAAAGTCATCTGAAATTTCAGGGCAACACCCAAAAGAACTTTTCTCCAAACTTTGAATGCAATTTTCTTCCAATCCGTATGGTCATACTTGATGAAATTTTTACCACATGATCTTAGACAAGTTAAAAACAACATTTTATGGTTAGATTTTTGAAAAAAAGTTTTTTCCTTTTTTTGGGATGAATGCAGAAAAAATGGCAGTTTTCAGTGGTTTCTGGCCAGAAAATGGCCTTGGGACTTTAAGGGTTAATACAAAGAATAGAATGAAAGAGTGGAAGGAAGAAGAAAGCCATTGACGATTATCATTAGATTCACTGATGTAAATATCCAAAATTCAGAAATGTATCAAAAATCTCAGAATTCATATCCTCCAATCACTAGAACTGTTAGATGATGATGAGAGATAATGCATCTCAACAACGGCCTCGTCGTCAATGAATCTATGAACTTGGGGATTCGATTTGCCGCCGTGGTGATGCCAAACTTGGGGAGGACGCGGCCGCTTGAAGATCCGCAACTTCAGCGTCCCATGGAACCATCACGTAGTCTTTCACTGGTGAGACAATCATTGCCCTCAGTCTGAAAAATCAGAAATACAATTAGTATGAATTATGTAAGTATTGACAAGCATAATTCAATTGACAAAATGAAAGAAATCCAAACTCATTTACTCAAACGGTTTTTCTTCTTCACAAAGTGTATTGGAGGGTCAATATCAATTCCAGGCGACACAAACGCAGATGCAGCCAAAATCGGCTGAGGAGGCAGAGGCAGATACGGCTTCAGCTTCACATCAAAGACTTCGGTGTCTTCCTCAAGGGCAACAATGTGGCGGCCAATTGCCTTGCATGCTTGCACAGAATTACCTGAATTCAACAAGAAATTGAGTAAGTTAAAAGCTCCATTTCGACAAAAGTGAAATTATCCAATGTGGCGGCCAATTGCCTTGCATGCTTGCAAAGAATTACTTGAATCAACAAGAAATTGAGTAAGTTAAAAGCTTCATTTTGGCAAAAGTGAAATTATCAAAGATGGGAAGACTATATACCGATAGACGCAAATGCATCAAGAACGAGCGACCTCGGTTTAGTTAGAGCTGATATAAGCATCTGAAGGAAGGCAGTATCTTTCTCATGAGCGCCCCTCCATGGAACCCTTCCATTCATCGCTTGAGACTCGGCCGTAGTAAAATTAAAGAGCACATCAAACTCTGCAACTCCAAGTCCAACTTCGGTGAGGTCATTGTTAACTCCAAAAGAAAAGAGAGCCGGCGAAGTACTCTTATGCAAGAACAACCAAATTCTGAACCTCCTAATCTGGAACAAGACAAATTGAAACTGTTAGGGATCTAAGAAAACCAAAACATCAGTTACCAACGATAAGGAATAAATTTTTGCATTTGAAGGATATCAATAAAGATAGATTGTGAGGTACCTTGAGTTTGGGATTCATCGGGCAAGAGCATGGGAGGTCATTTATACCCCACCATTCTCTAATCAGTTGAAAGTTGTAGCCATTGGCATACGAAAGGACATCTGTGCGAACATTTATTTGGTCTGGAAGAAACAACAGCAAGCCGCCAGTTGCGTGCACGAATTTCTTGGAGAACTCAAACACAGACTCCAACTGTAGCAAAGAGTACTCATTCCAAGAGGGAACGTCATAGCTGTTTAATGAAATCCCTGGAATCACAAGTCTAGACTTCAAATCCGCGACGATAAGGTCAAACCCACTATGAGGGCAATGTGTTGAGAGGGCCGTGTCTCCAGTCTCCATTTTCACCTGCACACATATTTACACGTGAAGGTGCACTAAGAAAATGAAAATTGAAGATAGAAAAATGGAATAAAGGAAGATTGAAAATTACCTTGAGAGCAAAATTGTTAAGTCCATCCAGACTTGGATGATGGTCAGGTAACTCAACCATCATCTTCATGATGGAAGTGTTTGCGACAAAGATAGAAGACTGCAATGGCGGCGGTGATGATGTTGCTGATTTCCCTGAAAGCACCTTCCACTTCAATTTCTGTGTTGCAAAGGACAGAGGACTAAATCCTTCATCTTCAACTGCAGAAGGTGTTCTCTGAGCGCGGAGTACACCTCGATTTGCTGTAGGATTGGGGGCATCATCGAGGACCTCAAAGTCCTCATCCAACCCAGCTGCGGCAAATGATGAAGTGGCTGCTGCTAATTTGGCATTAGCATCTGCAATAGATGCCTCTGCAAGTCACTTCATGTTGGCCTCAGCAACAATAATAGCCGCCTGAACTTTTGCCGCGGTCTCAGCTTCCATCGCAGCCTTCTTTTTGACAACTTCTTCCTCCTCCTGGGCCTTCCTCTTCGAACCACGCGTTTTCTTAGCAGGAGCCGTCGTGGTCACAGGGAGGATGATAACATCCGTGCCGGCTAAATCAGGTTGGATACTATTTCGGAGGTTGATGTCGTCAAATGATGGTGGCCTGGTCACCGGGCAATCAATGTACCAACCACATTTTTCCCAGTGCTCTCTCTTCCACTTTGCACCAATGGCATCAGTAATCATGCAATTCTCAGCTTTCATGCCAAGATAGCTAGTAAAAAATGCAGGTACTTTAGATAGTGCCTTCCTTGGGTACAATATGTACATGAAATACCTGTACAATACACGTGAAACAGCCTTTGATAGTCCCACTTGGAGCTCAGGTGGGTGGTTTTTGTGAACCTTTTTGTCCTTGAATTCGTCCTCAAATGCCAAATCCCATAGCTGAATTCGCATTTCCTCCACGTAATCCGAAATCGATTTGATGGGAATTTCACCAGGCGGGTTGTAGTCAATTGTGACATCGATATCGGATAACGTTGCATCAAAAAGCAACTGCACTTCATTTGCGATCTGTAAAAAAACAAGAAAATAAGAAAACTGACACATGAAGAATTACTTTGAAATCATGAATGTGCTGGTTGAACAAAACCCACCTGACCCCACCAAGTAGCTTTATGCAGCCACTCTGGAAATGCATGGTCAGCAAACTTGAACTTTGGGAACTTCACAGCCTCCCGTAGAGATGCCGGCTTGTTCCAACGCTCAAGCCACTTCACCTTCATAGAATTATCCATGGAGGATGTCGCAAGATACCAAAGCTTCTCCTGAGACATCTCAGGATCATCTTCCCCACATTCGTAATGTTTTTTAACTTCTTCAAGAAACTGGGGGGTTAGTTTGGGATCTGCAATCGGAAGTTGTTTCTTCAGTTCAGAATGAGTCTCCTTCTTTACCTTATCCACTGCCTTTCCAATTGCCTCGTGCAGCTTCCCAGTAGTCCACTTAATTGACTTCTCTGGGTATCTCTCTTTGAACCGCCTCGTTGCATGTGCAACGGCTTCACCTAACTCTTGCTGGAAACAAAATTAACAATTGGAAAAAATAAGCGTTTGGCATGAAACAACAACGTAGAAGTTGAAGCAGCAAAACCCAAAAAAAAATCTTTATTAAGAGAGTCTATAGTTTGTGCACCCTAGAAAGCGAAGCCGATATTGGCCTTACTTTTTGTTATATAAAACGTCATGTTCATCAACAAAAATTGAACAGATGCCCTCACTTCACTTTCAATTCAAGAATACTAAGAAATTTTACCTGATAGAGGACACCAATTAGCCCATCAATAGTGAGCGTGTACCATGTGTATGGCTTTGACTTGAGCTTCTTCTCAGCATCAATAATGTCTTCCTTGGATACCAATTTTTCAAAGTACTGCAATGGTTGCGCAGCAATGCTTTGGAGGCGGTAGAGCTTGTGCACAAGGTTCATCTTCACGTGGCAATTTTGATTCCGCCTGCGTCACACATACCATAATAATGAGACGAAGTTGAATGAAGCAAACATCAATTAAAGACTCTACCATTAAAATTGTAAGACATAGAGAGAAATAACATTTGAAGCTTACCAATTAACTTGATGAAGTGCAGTCAAAAGTGGTCCAACTTGGCCCTCAACTTCTAAGACAATTGACTCAACCGCTTAGTGCCAGGTTGGATCGTTTCCGTGATCTCTGTTGATGATTGGCATCCATGCTGCAAGGCGGTGATTTCCGTCCCACACATGGAACATTTTTCCAGAGAGTTGTTGCCAACAACCCTCCTTCTTCAACTCCTCCTCAAAGACATCGTTTGCTTCTTGCCACAATGGACTCCAGTGCCTTGTATCTTCAACTGTCACATCATGGACGCGACCTTCATCATCCTGCAAGGCAACGTAGAAGACTCCATGGCCATCCATGTAGCCTGTGCTAATAAAATGCGATCCCAAAGCCATGACGTCGTTTCGGAGATGGGGCCGCACCGCAGCCAAAGGCTTCATCCTGCAAAGTAGAATGGATAATTTGGACTTGTTCCTTGGCTTAAAACGAAGCCGGTCAAGCACCACATTTGTATTCACAGACTCTTTTACAATTTGGGCATCCATCTCCTTTCCCAATTCTTCCGCAGACATCTCTACTGTACTATCATAATCCAAATCCATGGGCCGGCCATCACTGCTGTCATGATCTCCTTCAACACCTTTGTCAAGTTCACCAACAACAAAACAACTCCGGTCAATGTCAACAAGTGGAAGACAAGTAGACAATATGAAGATGTCACCAAAATGGGAAATTTAAAAACCTGATGCAGCAATTTCCGGCTGTAAAGACTCTTGCTCCTCTGTCGTTGCGTCACTTTGATGGATAGTATCTTCCATTGTATCACCTAAACCAGATGCTGAAAGTTAGGTTAAAATATTCCAAAAAAAATCAGCTGGAGAAGGCAACAATTGTTGGAGAAAGTGACCCTCAAAGGCTGAAGCCGACATCGGCCATGGTTTTTGAGGGCTGCAGTCTCCACGTCGAGTGGACCCCAAAAAACGACGCCGATATCGGCTTTGGACGTCGGACATTGCCATTGAGGAGCTGCGGTCTGAACGGCTAGCGGCCGTCCGAAAGCGAAGCCGATATCGGCGTCGTTTTTTGGAGTCCGCTCGACGTGGAGACTGCAGCCCTCGAAAACCATGGCCGATGTCGGCTTCAGCCTTCGGGGTCACTTTCTCCAGCAATCAAGGCCTTCCAAAAGCAACGCCGACGTCGGCGTTGCTTTTGGAAGGCCTCGATTGCTCCCAAATCCTGTTTTTATCCGGAATTAATCCAAAGCAAAACCCTAATTTCCGCTACGCAAAACACAATTGATCATCAATTACTCTAAAAGGCCTATCACAATGTACCTGCCATTGTTCCTGCTGTTTCCGTAGATCCTTCCTTGTGTCTGCTCCGGTCTGAAGGCTCGCCTCCTGCGCACACAAAAAAATTTCAGTCAAATGGTCGACCGTGCGGTTCAACAAAACCGCGACGCCCCAAGCTATCTCACGCAACTCATACAAGTGCAAAATTTCTGAAATGTGAACATGACAAGATAAATCCACCTACCACCCAAACACACTCAATATGCACTCTCGATACTCACAATCTCACATCAACGCCTCAAAGGAAAACAAAAACAAACGATTGCCCACAATGTCACTTCAACACCTCGAAAGCATTTCATTATTCACGATTAGGGCCCACGGTTGGCGGAGACCCACCAAAACGCAGTTTCTGAATTGTAGTAAAGACACAAGTCTCGGCCTCACAAATATGAACGGCACCTCAAAAAAATACTCTAATGATACCTCCCCAAGCTATCCAAATACCTGTTGTAGGGGTCACGTCTTCATTTGGCCCCCCATCGTGAGCGTTGTTGCGTCTACCATTGTTACTCCCGCTCTCACACGCCCCTGGGCTTGAAGAATTTGGATGCCCTCGAACCATGGCACTTTCAGCTATTCCTTGTAAGGCTATAGAATTATCCTCTTGCATTTGTTTATCCACACAATCAATATCTGGGAACTGCAATACTCTGGTCGTCTCTCCTGCATCTAATCTCTTTGTGTTGGATCTCAACTCCCTCATTTGCCTCAACCTCTTCAATTGCTTTGGATTCGTAAAGTAAAGAGCTTTTTTCTTTCCTTTTGGCATACTTCTACTATGTGATTCCTAGCCAATCTCTACAAACAGCCGCCCCGTTACCTTCATCTATATATGTTCTATTCTAGGATATTAAATTCCATCATTCCACAATTAGGTAAGCGCCTTGGTGCTAGGTATTAATTCCATCCAAATCCTCCGTCAGTACTAACATGACCTCATTATATTAATGCTTAACCAAATAATTGAAGATTTCATTTAGACTAACAACCTCAATTTAAATATGCATTGCCGCCATTGTTTTAATTGAAACCGATTTTACCTCTGTACTTTTGAATACTCTGTCTCCCGATATTCACTTTGAATCTTGTACGTTAGCCGCTTGGATAGAGACGTCAATCATCAATCCATATTCTAATATAAAAAGAATAATTTTGAACAAACAACGGCTAACTCATCGGCCTCCACTCTATTCTAGAGACTAGCATCTAATTATAATCTGTCAAAGTGGTTACTATTTTATTACCCATTACGGTCGCTCTGCTCTTTTAAACTCGACTCCTGTACCAGATCACAATCCACCCTATTAACTTACTACCTGTTGTATCATATTTCAATCAATTACATCATCTCAAATAGCAATGAGTTTCTAAAGTTATAAGTGCCTCTCCTCTCCTACCCACTTCCTCTTTACCCTTGAAATCGCTTTATCTATCTTCTCAACTGTTTCGATGGCTGCCTTGCATGATGGCGGCTCAGTCAGTGTTTTCATCAGGGGAGAGGGGCACACTATCCCAATTTCTTTCATTGTGGGGGAAGAGGGTTACTTGGTAGTTAGTAGTAGCCGTTTAGCTTCACGGTTCAATATTCTTGAGGGGGGTTTGCATCTGGACATGGATGTTGTTGATCCAATCTCTAACATAGTATCAGATACTGTTGCTCAGTTGTCAACTACTCGTGCTGATGGTCAGGTTTGGTTGTTGATGCCTGGAAATTATCGAGTGTATGGAATGAAGGACGTTCCACCGGTTACTAGTTCCAACACTTTAACTCCTCGTCGTTCTACCACAGCTACTGATGTCACCCCTTTGCTCCAGAAGGTCAAACTAAAGCCCCCGAAGATCTCTGTTCTAATTCTTAGTGACGATTCGGATAGTGACTGTATTCTACCCAAACCTGCTAATTGTCGCCCCAAATTAGAACCTACACATGTTGTTCATAATGCCCCCATTTTACATCGTGTAGAATCTGTGCATGTGAAACCCCCACTTTGCCCCGTTGATAGTATTGTGCAGTGCCTCCGTAATTTGAGCTCTTGTCGAGGTGCAAAGTCAGTACTCAGTAAATTAGATTACACTTCCATTCCGATAAAGAAGGTAGATTTTCTGCCTCCGGAATTTGACGGGGACGTCATATTTGAACTTTCACCTATGGGAAAGTACCCATCATCAAACAAGGCTGGGCAGTTGCATGGAATGGATAAGAAAGATGACGGACATACATGGACCCGAACAGTGACGACGCACATCCAGTCTGACTCTCACCTTACTTTCCGAACTTTGGCTTGTTTGGGACACCTTCGATGCACAAACAATTCATGCGAATATTTAGACCGATGGCACCGACTGTCACCGTTGAATGAGACTGAGTGGAATGGTACCGCCTCGTCCCCCTTTGTTCCACACTCTGATCCTCCATTGCATTCTACAGTTGCGTGCTCAATTTGTCAAGTTCCACCGACATGCATTGGAAGTTGCCCGTGTAGGATCTACTACGTACATGGTTCTAATTTGATGACCATCTCGGGATCCATAGCCATCCAGTGAAGAAGGGAAATTATAGAGATTCATTTGCAAAACTCCGATCTCTTATTGGTGAGTAGGTAGAACGGACTCCGTCGGCGACTAATTCTGCCATTGTCCTTCAGGCGAGTAAGGAGTACCTCGGCGAATTGCTTTTATGCGCAGAAGATAATCCCCAGAAGATCTTGGCAGTGGACGAACTTCTTCCTATTTTAGACAAGTTCAAGCAGATGTCATCATCCAATATTCGTAATGAGGTTACCACATTCCGATATCTACGACGTTTTGGGGTAATGGACAACATCACTAGGTTGCGGGGCTCCAGTACGTGGGCCTTTGTCCAAGAAAACCGTTTTCCTGGATAAGGTGCTGAGTTTGACAAAGTCTTCATTTTCAAGATGGCGGAGGTGGGACCCGGGAACGGAGTAGACTTGTTTAAGCGCATGCAACCAGGTGGAGACTTGGAGGATGCTTGGATGATGTTTGACCATGTCAAATGCGTCAAATCTTGGACCACTATGGCTTGCCACGTATACGATTCTACTTACTGCCGTATCATGACTATCGCTGTTTGCGATATGCAATCTGAGGATGTAGCAGCACAATAGGTATTCTGAAAAATTTGAATGCGGTTTCCAACAGGCATGATATTTCCAATCCAAATTTTAAAGGATTTATGGCCAACAGCGCCCAAGCAAATTGGAATGCAGTGCGTATTGTCTATGGGAGTGGCGATCCATCTGTGCCTATGATAAATCGGGAGCGAACTTGCCTATTTCACTGGTCGCAATCCTTAGAAAAACACACCAAGGCGGATATCAGGGCAGACCTTCAGGAGCAACATCGACTACTTTGCAAACAATACAAAAATTCCACCTCCTTAGAAGAGGCACAAAGCAAATACTTAGCAATTCGGGCATGGTGGTTATCTTCTGGAGCAACCACTGAAGAGGCGCTACCAAGATTGGACCTATGGCTAGCTTTCTGGCACTTCAGATACCGTCAATGGGACGGGTTCATGGAGCTGGTAAGTTCTATAATCGCATTACAACAATTAGAAGTTCTATTTTCTAAACCACAGCCAATATTGGCAGCGCTTATTGGTTGTTCAAAATTCTTGATTTTGCCTGTCTAGTAGTACAGTGCCGATATTGGCCTTGCTTTTCATGCACAGCCGATATCAGCGGCACCTCTCCTTAACACCCTAACCCTACCTGAAGCCAATGATGGGAGAGAGCTAACATTGGTGCTCTCTCCCCCGTGGATGCCTGTTAAGGCAACTATTTTAGCCCTAATTTAATCCTTCTTCTTTGACTATTCATTCAAACATCTAACTTTAGATGTTGCCTCACAGAATCTTTCGGAAGTTGAATTGGCTGAGATGCCATCTTGTAATTTGGCGGAGTCTGTTCACAACAAGTGGCTGCAGCAATCTGGCAAAAAGGGGAATGACATGTTTGTTGCCGCCGTGGACGACCTGGTCCGGGCGTTTATGCACGTTGTAGCCTACTACCAGTTCCTCAAAGGTGAGAAAGCGGGGACAGGTCCTGGTAAGGAAGAACTCCGATTGCGTATTGCACATCGCACCGCTCAACGCTTTGGAAATGCTAAGGTCCTTCACGTCAGGTGCCTTCGCCCACATGCCAGGTGCTAACAACTTTTGTACACGCCAACCTCACCTCGAGGGTGAAGAAGTGTTTGTTTCCACCAAACGGAAAGCAGATCTTCCACTAAGTTCAGAATTTGATTCGCACCGTCCAGACAAGATAAGCATATCTCGCCCACGTGTCAGGGCTCATCAAATTGATCCAAAGATAGTTGACCTCACTGCAGAAGATTCGCCATCCGAACCCGATCATGTGCCAGAAGAATCGGAAGATCTTCCTCCCAAGACACCTGTAACTTCCACTAGGGTGCACCACGTCAAATTCGTTCAGGAAACTGCTTGCGATGAATACCACTGGCATATTGCAAGGCTGCTAAAGCTTATTTTGCGCTGCAAGTCAAGATGAGGAAGAAGTGCGTGGCCAGGATTGTACAAGACAATCGCAGTACAATTGCCCCTACTTATACTGGTCTTATGAATAATTATAAGAAGACCAGATTGGAGAGAATGCGTTTTTTCTTCTGCAATGATGACATCCATCGCTGCGTGGAGGGCACTAGTCGAAAATGGGTGGTTTTCAAACCGCCTATCCCAGATGTTTGGCTTGTTTTTATGGGCACAAACTTAAACAGGAAAGAGATTCTCTCTCTAGAAAACGCCGGATTCTCTCTTGCTGAGCGCGTCCAATTGTCTCCAAAACAGCCCTTCAATGACGGAATATCCGTGAATCTGGACGATTATCCTCCACCCCCTAATCCTGCGGATCACCCCACAAAGAGGTATGGTAAGAATATTAGAAGAAATCCTTCTGCTCCAACTACCAAAAATCATAATAGCTGCGCCTCTGCTCTATCAGTTGTTGGAAAGATTTGCTCAATTTTGATGGTACCTCCTCCAGCTTTAGGCTGCATTGTGACTTTTGAGTCTAGAAGCATATCTAAGGTTTCTAAGTACTTGTTGACAATTGGCCAATTCTCGAACTATGACTGACAATCTTTCAAGGATATGTCTGACAAGTCACTCGGCAAGCGCGGTGCATGGACGTATTGTAAGCACATCTACTTCATCTTCAACGTAATCTGTAGCTTAGATCCGGAGGTTGATATCTTCATTCACGCTCCTAGTTTCAACTGGAATGAGATTAAAAGAGTTCTTCAGATTCTGCTCCTAAAGCATTATGGAGCGTAATTATCGTCCATACTATTAAGACATTATTTTCCACTAATACAAAAACAATGGTGAGACTAAAAGGGCCACCACCAAAGCTTGTACATGGTCATGTTGTTGCCCTAAATCATCTGCCCAATTTTTGTTTACATGGCTCAATTTTTGTTCATTTGCCACTAACTCACCCCAACCCTTAGTCCCCGCCTCCTTCCTATTCTCTACCCCAAACCTAAACCCAAGTATGTCTCCCTCCAACAGATCTGAAAACCTCAGACCAACACCCCTTATCGTTTGCAGAATTTATCCTAAATTGAACAACATTCTTCTTCTGGCCTCAATATCCGTCTCTTACTTCCACCCTAAATCCACTCCTTAATTGTTCTTCCAATTAACCCTTAACTTCTCCACTTCCAATCTCTGCCTCCAAAGAAAATGTCTACATAATCCTCGTTTATTTCCTTTGCTTTCCCTATCTGATGCCTTTACCCTCTTTGATCTAACCTTGGGCCCCCATCTCTCAAATTCTGTAAATCCTCCGTACCAATTGTCCCTCTCTTGAACTCTCTTATTGCCTCTTTCCCTCTCTAGAACTCTCTCGAACACCTCTCTTGCAAAGAAATCTCTTTCGTCCCTCACAATATCCACCGTTTCTTGTTTCCATGGCGCTTACATTCACAACCACATAAATTATATCTTTTAATCATTTGTATCCCTAGATTCCTTGGTTATAGATCCTTCATCTCAAAACTTGCATCTTTCCTCGACCTTAAATTACATATTTGGCCACCCTACACTTTTTATGTCGAAAAATTCTACAAAATATTCTACGGTCATAGGTCTATCATTAATACTAATTTAAGAATTCTAAACCCTAAAAAAAATCCTAAACTTTCATTTCTAATTGCCTATTTTAATAAATTATCAAACTTTTTGTGCTCTACGCTCACGATCCTACGCTCACCGCTCACCGCTCTACGCACGCAAAATAGCATCGTCCAGTGGACAATTAGATGGACATATGAATAGCACCAAATTTTTGGAGGATTCCCATAGTTGCAATTTTAGTCCAAAATGGATGCACGAACCAATTTTGGAAGGCTCTCAGCAATACCTTTCCAATGGTATATCATGAGTTACTATTACACCCAATTTTTTTAGCTTAGTTTGATTGATGTGGCAATCCAAGAAGAGTCCAGCTGGGCATGTGGCTTACTTGTGTGGCGTTCTTTAAATAGTTATTTTAGCTTCACGGATAATAGGTAAGAGAGGAAGCAATAGAAAATAGGCAGTTAGAAGGAAGCACAATCGTTGCTTGTAAGCCAAGAACTAGTTGATGTAGTATATGAGTAAGCTGCGAGATGAACAATGGGACCAAAAATAGAGGAAAGTTGGTGAGATATATAGAGAACTCATGAGGAGAGGAAAAAAAAGAATGTAAGGATAGCCTATATGGAATAAAGTGCCTTCTTATTTGCTAGTTACAGGTTACAAGTCTTTTGAATGCATTGAGATTGTCGATGAGGAGTCACAAGTTGTGCATTTCTTTTTACCTTGAGTACAGTCGGCAAGGAATCGCAGATTGTGAGTTATTAAGTAGTCTGATCAAAGATACTTCTGCGTGCAATGTTTTATAAGCACATTTGCAATCGTAACTTGCCAAGAAAATTTGAGTGATTTCGACACTCAATGGCAGTCCAGCCGTCAGATGGGGCGGATCTTGAATGGTTTGCCTAGGCGTAACCACTGGATTTGATGGATGGATTAGCGGGCAATGACACGGACGGGCACAATTGGGGCAGATAGCCCTTCTGAACGTTGGTAGACGGTCACGGCAGACAAATAAGAGAATTTATACCCCTGGTAAATAGCAAAAATTGAATGTTATAGGACTTTCAGGGGCTCACATCCGCAGATGTTGGACGTCTAGAGTCATGTCAACACGTCTTGACAACCTTGGTTAGGGGATGTTAGGAGCAGGGGGGTTTCTTTCATTATTTAAGAAGTGCCAAAGTGACGATATAAAATGTTATATTGGTGCTCCAAATTTCAACATTCATCCATAAATTGAATAGAAAACATCACATTAGCACATATCACATGTCTACAATTTGGTTTTCATCAACAATTTGGCAATTTCATACAAAACTTCTTTCTAATTTGAAAACTTTGGCAATATCATCCAAGCTTTTAGCCATTTTTTTGCCATTTTTTAGCTATATTATTTTTTTCTAGTGCAATCTGGAACCAAAAAGCCAATAAAAGCCATGGCTCATTAATAGAACATTAATAGAACTCCTCTAAGGTAGCATAGTCCATTCTGCAAGATGTTAAACCTAGCCTACAAAGTGGGCCAAGCAAGCTGAAAAACGCATAAATTTTTTTTTTTCACACAAATATCTTGTAGTAAATTTTGAATTCATATTTGCAATCAGAGATCTAAAATTAGCTAGGAAAGGTCTAGAACATATTTTAGACATGGCTTAAAATAGGGATTTTTTTTACTTTTATCATTGGAGAACCCAAAAATTACCTTGCTCAGCTCACTTTGTGCAATGGATTTAGTGTCATGCGCCTATTTCCAAGCAGTCTCTAATGCCGCACCCTATAGAATGTTGTTTCACTATGCACAATAGATTTTTAAAACATATATTTAATGCAACATACGCCGATGGAAGTACTAAGATACTAATTTTAGAGATTAGTTGACAAATGATTGATTTTGCAAAGCGGGTTTCTAAATGGAGTAGGTTGGCGAAGCAAATAGTTGGTATTTGTTGGAAGTTTGGTAGTGACAACAACCACAAAATCAACAACTTGTTGGAGTTGAGATAGTCAGATAGGATCTATTATTGTTTGCACTTAACTTGAGTAGCATTCAATCATGTGTCTACCACAAGAACAAAAGGAAGTGGTCATAGTAATGGCCTATGAGCGCTAATAGAAGCCTATCAATTCCAACTTCAAAGTCTAATAGAATATTCTCCATGTTGTTTTTTGTAATGTTTTTGGCATTTTTGAATTGGCTTTCAAAAGGCTAATTGTGTAATTGTTTTTTTCAGTTTCATGGACTGCTCACAGTATCCAATCTGATTAAACAAGCAGTTATGGGTCATGCTATCTTAATTCAATAGATTTGAGACCATCTAGAAGCATGGCCACCATCACCCCTTAGGGTGGGCCTCGACAATTTGTGGTGGGAACTTGCACGTTTTTAACCCCACCGAGACTCTTTCAACGGACACGTTAAAAGCGGACACGCCAAAAATGAAAGTGGCCACTCAAGAGTAGTGAGCCAAGAATAGTGAGACCTTGCAATGATGCACTATTGCAAATTTGGGAGAATCTAGTCTTCAAATTTTGTCCTAGCTTGGCGGTGAAGAGAGACGCAATACACAAGCGGCAACATAGTTGGTGGAGAGGAACTAGAAGAGGATACGTTGTTCGCCAAAAAAACTTGGAAGTAGGGTCATTATGTTGCAAATGGAAGTGAGTGCGTGACGGTAGGGGTCTACAACCAACCCGTTGGCCTCAATCGTACAAGGGCCTGCTCAATTTGCTTTGGCACATCAAATTGAGCGGGCCACAATGCCCATGTTTTGACAGAATTATTTTAAAGAGGTTCAAGGCATTAGAGAGGGTCCGAACTACATAGGAAGTTGCTACAGTGGTATATATGCCACATCTTCAGGTCAAGAGGCTTCTTCACAAGAATAATTTTCCTTTTTTGACAAGGAGTAGGTCCACCAGAATTTGCTTGTCTGGCTCTAATTAAGTGCTACCATTTATTTTGGAAGTCGCAATTGCTTGGACCTATTGTTTTATGGAGGTTTATTGACTTCTAGAGGGTGTATTTAGAGGAATTCTAATGTATTTAAAAAAAAATTGCTACAACAAAATACGTATCGACAATCATGAGTTTGTGCACAATGTATAAACTAAAAAGAACTCCAACCTACTTTCAAGGCTGGTGTGACTTTAAAGCCCACTCATCTTAGGCCCCACTTGAAATTCATTTAAATAGCAAAGAGTTATACCTTCATTACGTATATATTTTTGTCAAGAAAAAGACTCTATACTACTTAAACAAAATTCTTTTTGAAAGAGTTCAAAAATGGGGAGTAAGTGTTGTATGCGTTTGTAGTATTTAACCCCTCACCGCCCCAGGCCAAACCATGTTAAAAAACAACCTTGCTTTTCAAGTGTTATAAGTCTAAATGTGAGTAAGGTATGAAAATCTCAACCGTACAATCTTGTAGTGTGCACGTTTTAGATGGTGTGAATCAAATTTGGGGTCATTTGACCGTATAGATTGAAAGATTATAATGTTCTAGTGTTGAAAAATATGCTGAAATTTTCCTAAAAACACATTTAATTTGGAGGTGCAATTCGATTTCTAAACCTACTCAAATGAAAAAACTTTAAACTACAAAGTGATTCAAAAACAAAAGAGAAAAACTTGGGTGAAAAAAAAAATCATTCAATTGACTCATTGCGTTTGCAAAATTGTTTTGAAATGTCAAAAAACAATGAAAAAAGTAGCAAAAAAACACATCTACGGCAGAATCTACCTCTACTAAAATGCTTCTCAGTCAATCATAACTTCTTGGATTGATATGAAATTTTTACCTTAAAATCTAGACTAATATGCGCAACTTTTCCAACAAAAATTATTGAAAACAAACCCTATCTAAAGAAGTTATAAGCCGCCGAAGTTCACTGTAATGCAAAAATGTCTGGATTTTGAACTTCGAATTGCTCCCAAGCATTCAAAATAACTTGGATTGACATGAGAATTTTACCACAAGAATTAGACTTTATGGGGAACAAAACCCAACAGATTTTATTGATCCCTAACATTTGATGAAAAAGATACAAGCCCCCAAAGTTGCAGCCATCTCAATGCAGTGTGGTGAGCTCAAATTGAACCTGCGAACTTTGAATGGCTTTCAAGAACTCAATACATCTTGGATAGTTCTGATAAATTTACCACAAAATTTAGATTAGTATGCAAAACTTTCCCAACAAGTTTTATTGAATTTGGACATTGGATGCAAAAGTTACAGCACTTTGAAGTTGACTACTAGACTGCGGGAGGACACTTTTGGTCCCCTTGGGCGGTGAGGGGTTAAAATGATTAAATACTAGTGAGGAGGTTAACAGTTTATGATGTATAAAGTTTAAGGGGGATTTATAAATGTGGATAGAAATGGGTTATTTTCAAGTTTTTTCTTGAGGAAGAGTATATACATGTGTACATTTAATTTTTCATAAAATTGTGATTTTCACTTTTTGCTACAAAACAAAAAACAATGACAATTTTCCACGAAACAAATTGAGTTTTTTTACAGTGATTGACAATCTATAATATCACGTACTACAAATATAAAGTTGATGTTTGAATACAATTTAAAGGCTAAATGTATCTCAAAAATGATGTTTGACAATTCCTTGATAGATTTGGTCCTCTAGAGGTTCATATTGTTTAATGCATGTTTAAAAGATGATTCAATGAATTAAAAAAATATATACTTTGCTTGAATGGATGGAATATGTGTAATGCCCCTTGCTCCACCTGTAACACTTACAAGTGGTTTGACTTTTCAATTGTAGTTTGTTGTATTTTCTATAAGATTTTGGTATATGTACATTTTTATGTTGATAAATTCAAGGGAGTATCTTTCGTTCCAAAATGTGAATAACATAAATTATATGGTATGGTCTTAAGATGTATTATTTAGAGGTCTAGTCATATGTGGTACAATTTATATATATAGTAGATTTGGACAAAATTTGGATATACAATTGCAATTGTCTTTGGTAGAGGCATTGACATGGATAAAGCCACGTGGATACTTAATGTTTTTGGGGTTGATCATCAAAGTTTCTTGCATTCATAAGAGTGAGGCATCAAATTTGTATGTAAAATAAATTGGTGAGTATTTTGTATAGATTTATTATGTCTTTGGATACAAAATGCTTGTATGTGTAGTTCAATTCACTACAACAATATATGTATCCATGTATTTGTTTGGTTTGGATTGCAAAGTGGACATATAATGTTTGGATATTCAATTGACTCAAATAAGCGCTTCAATGTTTGACCAATGTGGCGATGTATTGGCCACATCTAAATTTGAGAAAAACTAACTAAGAATATTGCACAATATCCATTTTTTGAAATGCATCCCATAATAAATTACACGCATACATATTTTTTGACTTTTTCAATTCCATTTGTTTTGGTTATTTTGTAATCTAACAACAATTTTTTATAACAAAAAGGATTATAGAGACAACAAGGATAATTTTTGCACCATCAGAAAGCTTTAGAAAAATTCACATTAGATGTTTTGTATGATATAGAGGTAGCTACTAGTTGGAATTTCATAATATTTTTATACTTTAAAATGATATTAAATAGCCAAATAACTGAATTTGAATACAAAAGAAAATATTATTGGTATGATACTGACTCAAACTATAATAATCATGCGGGTTTATATATCAACAATTTTACAAAAATAGAATAAAAAAGATAGGTGATATGCAATTTTGAAGTATTTTTTGTCATAAAAGTTATATTAAATAAAAATAATAATAAAAAAATAGATTAAATCATTGTTGTGGCAATCATAACATGGACTATAAAGTATCTTTGCCATTACATACACAAAATATAAATATAGCTAATTTTGTTAAAATGGCAATATTATGCTACTTTGGCAATTTTTACAGTTCAGATTGATGGATCTAAAATGTACAATAGTCCTAGATGTAACTTTTACAATTCAAGTTGCACGGTTTGAAATCTACACCAATATTAGATTTATAAAATCTATATAAATTCAATTTTTTTGAAATCTATACCAGTCCTAGATGTCACTTTCACAGTTCAAACTAGGCGGTCTGAAAATGGCACATGGAACACTACCATTTTAACAAAATTCCATATAAATATACTCAATATTTCTAAAAATATTCAAAATGGGGCTTGAGTGTCAATAGCATTATCATGATTGTAGCAATGACACAAGTCACTTTGAAAACTTTGTTTTGAATTCATATTAATATAATTTATTCCATATTTATATTTTCTATATATTTATTATAAATATACAATATATAATTGATGTAGATTAGTCAAAATATTGTAAACCATGAAATATTCACTAGAAATTACTATTATCAAAAACTATCATTTAGAATAATCAATTTTTTTTATATGTACCTATAGTTTGCATATATTAAAAGAAAATTTAGCACAAATAAAAAATCAATTTTTTAAGTTTTTAAAATAGTATATTTCTTTTCCTCCTTCATATTTTGAATTTTGGCATATAAGCTTTAGAACATAGCTATCAAATTTTTCTTTGTAGAAGACATAATTATGCCCCACCAACTACCTCGTGGAAGTATTTTTATTGTTTGTGATAGTTACAATTTTTACATGCCTCTTATATAAATATTATATGTAAATACTATGCTTTTAAGTGTAGTTCAATATACTTAACATCAGTTTTGTCACATTTTATAGCATCTTTTTTGAAGTTTGTGGTCAAACGCTAGAAATTTTATTGTAGCTAACCAAATAAATAATCTATTATACAAAATTTGATTGTAGTAGAAGGCTCAATTAACCTTGTCTTATTAAGGTTTAGTCTCGTGATCATAAGGATGATGAAAAATATAATTTGTCAATCCTATGAAAGGTTTAGCCTATGTGTGGGTTTCAACTTCTAAGAAGAATTGAGTGCCCCATGTTGAAGACTTTGTTGTTGATGTTGTGAAGAAAAATAGAAAGTTGAATGGTACATGTAGTCTATAAGACCAATATTCATGTTTCGGTTAGTTGACTAGTCATTTGAATGTAACTTAGAGCATCTCCAGTGGGGTGCGAAATACTAGTGCGGCAAGAGGTTTGCTGCGGTTGGGCTTTTTCTTCAAGCCCATCAATCATAGACTTTAGGTTTTTTCAAAGCGTGCCTCTCCAAAATGTACTTTCCACGTTTAAGTTTGTCGAGCTCTTTACATTTGACCTGCACCATACATAAATAGGAAAAGAGCTTCCAATTACTAGCCTAAGTGCCATGTAGAGATTAAGGATTTGTTTGGTTGAAAAGCTGCACATTCCAACTTGTCTTCTGCAGGTAGTGCCTCCACTTCATTCATGTGCCTTGGGATTTCATATTTCTGTTTCAGAATTCAGGTTTTCTGACTCCTTATATCATTTTTTAGAATGTTCACACTATAAGAAACCAGTTTTTTATGTGACGTTTTATAATTTTAGTTGATAGATATTAGGTGACGTCTAATAGAACAACTTGTGTTTTTATGTCAATAATAATGTCCAATATAACATCCAATACAACATCCAAAAGTATCCTCAACTCGGGGGTGCACTTAGTTCTACTATAACAAACCACATGCAAACAAGTGATTTCTAATAAGCTATAATTTCAACCTAAAATTTTGAGTATTGTTTAATAATGACTATAGGTTTCTATTGCCAAAATTTCCAACTCAAATAAAATGTGAAATGATTTCTAGAAGAGGTTGAAAATGAACTAAAATGGTATGTTTTTCAACTCAAATAATTTTAGAGAACACATTTAGATGACTATTGAATCAATATTCAACTCAAAATGAGTTTTCAATAGAAAGTTATTTTTAGGAATTTTTTGGTCAATTTTTAGACAATTTTTTCTTATATAATATAGGGGTGTAAAAGTTATTTTTCAAATCTACAGTGTATCTTTTTACTTCAAAAATCTGTAAATAATTGTTATTAACAAATAAAATATCAATAATTCAAAACATAAACTTTCAAAGTAAGAAAATGTATTCATATATTTTTTTTTTAAATTTAAAATTCAAAAAGTATATAGGGGGTCCAAAGTTTTGTTCGCATGTGGTTTCTAATGGATACTCTAAGTGACCCCTCTAAGATCCTCAACTTGTCTCTTTGTCTTATATATGGTACATTTAGATCTAATTTTTCACTTTGTGTTGAAGTAGTTTAATTTTGCCATTTGGATAGTTTGGTTGCTTGATTTATTTAAAAAAAATCTTTTAGCAAGTCTCTCTTCCAAAATTTTGAACACTTTTCTTTGTAGTAATGTTTTAGTGATGTTGCTCCTCTTTAGAACAGTATTTTTCTACATGGAAGAAGATTTTTTTATTTTTTTATTTTTTTGACAATTGAAATAACCATTGCATTAAAAAAATTCACCAAACAAAAACAACCAAGCCAAAGGCTTGACAATGAATAGAAACAAGGACTCGGGGAGCTCACTTAGAGTGTCCATTAGAAACCATGTGCGAACAAAACTTTGGACCTTCTATTTACTTTTGGAATTTTAAGTAAAAATAAATAAAAATAAATGTGAATAGATCTTTAAAGCCTCTTGGACATGTGGAGAAGAAAAGAAGCAATGAAGAGGTGTTCTTCAATCTCAAGGAAACAACAATTGCATACATGTGATATCAATGCTCGGATTAATTTGTATTCTCTATGAATGGACAACAACAACATTATGCCAGATAGACCAAATAAAGATTGTTTCTTTATGAGAGTGAATTTTATACTAGACATCCTTCCAATAAAAAAGAAAGGTAGGTGGGGGAGAGCATGACCATTTATACGGGATAGTCCTTTTCAATTGGCATTGCTTACTCAGAAGCTTATGACCTATAGGCGTTGAGTAAGCCACCAGAGTATTGCCGTCTCTCCATTGCCATCTGCTTGGATCAAATATCAGTGATTGAATACAACCACCGAATAGCATGTACTAGGGAGTGTGATTACTGCCTCTCTTAACCTTCAAGATGTGGATTCTTCGAACAATGCCTTGGTACATTTGGCTTTCATCTGAGTTTGTAGTGGGCGTGAGCTGATGTTAGATCTATCCAACAATGGCCTTTGTTCGTAGTGGGCGTGAGCTGATGTTAGATCTATCCAACAATGGCCTTTATTCGTAGTGGGCGTGAGCTGATGTTAGATCTATCCAACAATGGCCTTTGTTCGTAGTGGGCGTGAGTTGATGTTAGATCTATCCAACAATGGCCTTTGCTAGTGCACTTAAAAAAGACAAGACTTGAGCTTCGGTTGTAGGAGGTTGGGGTCAGGGTCATCAAATTTCCAAATTAGGAAAGAGATTATATCCTCAAGATGATGGAATTTTGAAGATTCAAAATTCCAATATTGTGGATGAAACAACATAAGTGATGGATGAGTGGTTGTTCTGACTCGGTGCCTTCTGTCGCAGACGAAAACAGAGTCTAAAAGCTGGCTCGTAAATACGTGCATGCTAAGAGCCGGTCTCCACTGGGAACTGGCACCGGATGGGCCTCCAGGTTGACCACGGGCAGCGGGAAGAAGAAAATCTAAAATCTACATAATGCCTACAGTTTGGAAAGCAACCTCTGGGGTCCAGGGGGTACAGGATTGTTCTCCAAATTTGCAGGAGGGAGTATATGATTCGTCAATTTTGGATGAAGTCAACTAATTTTACACAATTATATTGTGGAGACAAAATAAGTGATGGATGGTTGTTCCGACTCGGTGCCTTCCGTCGCAAACGAAAACAGAATCTAAAAGCTGACTCGTAAATACGTGCATGCTAAGCTTAGTGGCCCGCGCCGTGATTACAAGCGGGAAAAAGTCGGTGTCGAGTTTCTTTATTCATCGTACTCCCTGCCCAAGG
This sequence comes from Antitrichia curtipendula, assembly GCA_951230915.1. NCBI lineage: Eukaryota > Viridiplantae > Streptophyta > Bryopsida > Hypnales > Leucodontaceae > Antitrichia > Antitrichia curtipendula. The sequence goes on along the minus strand of OX579634.1, from coordinate 35,612,310 downwards.
CTGGGCACTCACTCCGCCGACAGCAACAGTGCATCGGCATTTCATGGAGTGAGCAATCTCTGCAACAGCGCTGGGAAGAGCGAAAACGTTAACGAAGCACGCGCGCAGAGCGAAATGAGAGGGAATAAGCCGCTGCGTCACCAGGAAATCGCGAATTGGGGCACGAGAATTCGACAAACGCGGGCAGAACGGAAGAAAGGGAAGTGCACTGTCTTGTGGAGGAAGGCAAGGTGGTGAGCATCTTCTCCAGAACAGGAGCGACTTTGATTCATGGGTACGGGGGTTTTGAACACTCGGTTGCTGGTGCTGTTGGTTTCTGCAACAACTTATTGTAACAGACCTCAGGCTCTCAGGCACTGAGGCTCCATTTCCGCTGCTAGGGTTTAATCTCAGTTCTTGCGCGGAGGTTCGTCGCGATCTAGCTTGGTCACTCCCCGCAAGAGCAGAACCGGATTTGCAATTGCCGTTGCAGTGTAGAAAGGTTCGGTTGAGGAATTGCTTCCGTTGGTGTGAGTGGGAAATTTTGAGCCGTGGCCCGTTTTAGGGTTTGGGGGTTCTCGAGGCGTCCAAGCTTGGGAGCAGCATGGCGGAGCGCAATGGGGACGGGAAGGGCGGGGGCGGGGTGCAGATCAACTTGGAGTTGTACGGCAAGCGCTTGAAGCTGCTGAACAACAAGTGGAAGGAGCACAAGAAGGAGATGTGGGGAGGTGCGGACGCCATCGCCGTGGTGACGCCTCCCGCGTCCGAGGATCTGCGGTACCTGAAGTCGACCGCATTGCACATCTGGCTGCTGGGGTACGAGTTTCCGGAGACGGTGATGGTGTTCATGCCTGGCGCGCTGCACTTCGTGTGCAGCTCCAAGAAGGCGGGTCACCTGGAGGACTTGCAGAAGTCTTCGAAGATGCTGACGGGCGTGGACATTCACATTCACGTGAAGGAGCGGAAGCAGGACGGCAGCTCGCAGATGACCGCGGTTCTGGAGTCCGTGAAGGGTTCGAGCAAGAGCAAGAGCCCCGTGATCGGCGTGCTTTCTCGCGAGGCGACTGAGGGTCCGCTGATGGAGAAGTGGGCGGAGTGCTTGGACGGTTCGGGGTCTGCCACGGTGGACGTTTCGGGTGGCTTTTCTGAGATTTTCGCCGTGAAGGACGAGGTAATTGGCGTGCCTGGAAGTTTTTGGAAGTCTTTGTGGACGCCATTTTGAGAGTTTTAGGAATTCGAGCACTGGGTGGGTGATGGAGGGGTTTTAGTGGGAGAATGCTGGTGCCATTGGGGATGTCCGGAGCCCTTTGCGATCCTGGCCACCCCCCTCCTAGCTGCGCCTCTCTGTCTGCATCTCTGAGTGTAGTTGGATTGTGTGTGAATCGGTGGATGCATGGACGTGGTGTTTGGTGCCGTTCGGGGTTGAGTCGCCGCGGAACTTGTGTGTCTCTGTTGTTTTATCCGTGTGGTTGTTGAATTGTGTTTTATGCGTGTCAGGAGGAGCTTTCGAACATCAAGAACGCCTCCCAATTGAGCGCTGTGGTGCTGAAATCTTTCGTGGTTCCGAAGCTGGAAGTGATCATCGACGAGGAGAAGAAGGTGACGCACGCGGAGCTGATGGAGAACACGGAGAACGTGATCACGAACCCTGGTAAGTATGTGAAGTTGAAGGCGGAGGACGTGGACATCTGCTACCCTCCTGTTTTCCAGAGCGGCGGGATCTTCGACCTGAAGCCCAGCGCGGTGAGCAACGAGGAGCCTCTGTATTACGATGCGCTGGGTGTGATTCTTTGCGCGATCGGTGCTCGTTTCCGTTCGTACTGTTCGAACGTGGCGCGTTCGATCATGATCGACGCGGACAAGACTCAGGAGAAGGCGTACAAGATTCTTTTGAAAGCTCACGAGGCGGCGATCGGCGCTTTGCGTCCTGGCAATGCGATGTCTGCTGCGTACAAGGCTGCTTACGGCGTGGTGGAGTCCGGAGGGTCTGAGTTTCTGCCTTACTTCACGAAGAATGCTGGTACGGGCATCGGGATCGAGTTTCGTGAGTCGGGTCTGACTCTGAACGGCAAGAACGATCGCGTGATCCGCGCGGGCATGGTGTTCAACGTGTCTCTGGGCTTCCACAACTTGTCTACGGAGTCTCGTCATCCGAAGTCGAAGACTTTTTCTCTGTTGCTCGCGGACACTGCGATCGTGTTGGAGAAGGGCGCTCCCGAGGTGCCGACGCTGAAGTGTTCTAAGACTTACACGGACATCGCTTACTCGTTCAAGGACGACGAGGAAGAGGAGGAGGTGAAGGTGGAATCGAAGCCGAAGGTGAAATCGGAGCCGAATGGTTCGAGCGAGCCCGCCGTGCGCATGGCGACTCTTCGATCGGACAATCAGGAGATGACGAAGGAAGAGGTGCTTTTCGCTGAGCTGTGCTGTGTGTCCTGGTTGGACCAGTTGTTCGCGTGGTTTTTTTGTTGAGATTTTTTTTGTTGGAGACCTGTGAGAGTGACTGCGAGGTTGTTTGCGATTGTTTGTGTGACCTTAGCTCGGTCTGTCTGGGTGTGTTTGCTGGATTGATGATCTTACGCCGTGCATTGTTCCGGTTTTGTTTGGGGATGTGATTTTTGACCAGCTGTTGTGTTGTTGCGTTTGTTTTGGTGCAACAGCAACGACGGCAGCACCAAGCCGAGTTAGCGCGTCAGAAGAACGAGGAGACGGCCCGTAGGCTCGCGTCTGGAGGCTTGGGGTCCGGTGAGGGTCAAGGTCCGAACAAGTCGACTGGTGACATCGTCGCGTACCGAAACGTGGACGATATCCCTGCTCGGGAGCTGAAGATTCACGTAAGTAGGAACCGCAGTGACGATGCTTTTTTAGGTTTGTGGATCATTGGCAGCTTTTGGCGCAGTGATGGCTGTAGTGTGTGCGTTTCTGATTGCGACGGGGTATGTTTGGTAGGATTCGGCTCAGGCCTGGTCGTCGTGCATGAGAAGAGGTGAGCGTCAACGACTTTTCTGACTTGGCTGTTTGTGGCTGCAGGTGGATCAGAAGAACGAAGCCGTTTTGCTCCCCATTTACGGTTTGCTGGTGCCCTTCCACATCGCCACCGTGAAGAGCGTGACGAGTCAACAGGATGGCGGTCATTCGTACATCCGGATCATCTTCAACGTTCCTGGAGCGGGTTTCGGTCCGAACGACGTCCCGACGAAGAAGTTTCCGGCTTCTATTTACGTGAAGGAGGTTTCTTTCCGTTCGAACGACACCCGTCATTCTTACCAGGTGGTGCAGCTGATCAAGACTCTTCGTCGTCAGGTGGCTCAACGTGAGTCGGAACGCGCGGAGCGTGCCACATTGGTGACCCAAGAGCGTCTCCAGACCGCGAAGGGCCGACCCATCAGGTACCCTTTTGGGCGTGGGACGTGGATGTAATTTTTTTGTGTTTTTGGGAGTGGACTTGCTGCTTCCGTTGTGGGCAGGTGGGTTCGAGGTGAGAAGGCGGACAAGTCTGGAGTGGGTTCCAAGTCATCTGTTTTGGTTTGACTTTTGTTTGGAACGTTCCGGAGTCTCTGTTTTGCAGAGAGGTGTGATTGTTTTGCAGTGAGAGAGGAATGGGGCCCCCGATAGTTCCAAGGTGCACATGATTGGGGGTATAGGGCGTTTTGTTCATGTCTGGGTTTGGGTGGATTTGCGCGATACTGGACCGATGTGTGTGGTTCGTTCGGGAGCCATTGTGGAGGGAGCCCATATCTGGGCGTGCAATTGTGTCCGGTTGGTTTGGGTCCATTGGAGCGTGTTCGAATGAGTCTGATTGGGCCTGCGGTCGTGTGTGTCAGGTTGTCCGATCTTTGGATCCGACCTGCGTTTGGTGGTCGTGGGAGGAAAATGAGCGGTACGTTGGAGGCTCATACGAACGGTCTCCGTTACTCGACGATGCGTCAGGAAGAGAAAGTCGATGTGATGTACCGCAACATCAAGCATGCGTTTTTCCAGCCGGCGGAGAAGGAGATGATCACGCTGGTGCACTTCCACTTGCATAACTACATCATGGTGGGGACGAAGAAAACGAAGGACGTGCAATTTTATGTGGAGGTACGTGCGCGTGGGTTGGGTGCGGCGTTGGCAAGTTTTGGTCGTAGTTGATGGTTTATTTTATTGGTTTCTGGCTCCAGTTCATTACTGGTGACGCTTTGTGTCTGTGTCTGTGATGTTTGACTCGGAGTGCATTGAGGTTGGATATATGTGGAAAGAGTCGTCGTCCCGGTGTGGACCCTTTTTTTCCCGTGAACAGTTTTATCGGCGGGGACTTCGGGTTTAGGCCGGATGGGTGTGCTGTGTGTCGGAGTGTTGGACTGGAGGTTTGATTTTTGAGTTGTCGTTGTTCTGCACAGGTGATGGAGGTGGTTCAGACGCTCGGGGGCAACCGTCGTTCAATGATGGACCCGGACGAGATCGAGGAAGAGCAGCAGGAGAGAGACCGTCGCAACAAGATCAACAAGGAGTTCGAAGCGTTCGTGAAGCGTATGGCCGAGCTGTGGGACCAGCCGCCTTGGCGAGAGCTGGACCTGGAGTTCGACATACCGTTTCGCGAGCTGGGTTTCCACGGTGTGCCGAACAAGTCGTCGGCGTTCATCGTGCCGACGGTGAACTGCCTTGTGGAGCTGATCGAGACGCCTTTTCTGGTGGTGAGCCTGAACGACATCGAGATCGTGAACCTGGAGCGCGTGGGTTTGGGTCAGAAGGCGTTCGACATGGCGATCGTGTTCAAGGACTTCAAGCGCGACATTTTGCGTATCGACGCCATCCCTTCGACCTCTCTGGACGGTATCAAGGAATGGCTGAACTCGATGAACATCAAGTACTACGAGAGCCGGATGAATCTGAACTGGCGCCCTATTTTGAAGACCATTCTGGAGGTGAGGTCCCGGTCGTTTGGGGTGTTGGGGACTTGTGTGCGTGTGGTATGAGATATTCGGAGTCCTTGTGGAGCCGGATTGGTATTGGGTCGTAGAATGTTAAGTCGTGAAAGTCCCTGATCAGGAGCAATGTACTATATAAGACTATGAAGATGGGTGCCTGGGGGTGCATTTAGGAATGCGGCCCCGGATGGTTTCTTGAAATCATTTTGATGTTTCAAGAGATGTTGTGATAGGTTGGTTCTGTGTTTTGCATCCACGAGGTTGTGCGAACGTAAGCTTTATTCCGGGTATGGGAGGGGACGGGGGAATGGTTCATGCGCTTGGGCTGTAATGGTGGTGCTAATGAGAAAGCTTGTGGTTGATTATCCCGCAGGACCCGGACAAGTTCATCGAGGACGGTGGGTGGGAGATCCTGAATATGGAGGCCAGCGATTCGGACTCGGAGAAGTCGGAAGAATCCGACGAGGGTTATGAACCATCTGACGTGGAAGTGGTTTCGGAATCGGAAGACGATGACTCCGACGACGAGTCGGTGGTGGAGTCCGATGACGACGAGGTTTGTGTTCGTTTGAGCTCTTGCAATATCGGAGCGGCGAGTGGATTGTATTTGTGCGTGGTGTGAGGAAGAGGTGATGGCCTCAGAAATTGCTAAGCATGAACGGGCGTTTGTTTGTTACAGGAAGAGGAGGCGGAGGACAGCGAGGAGGAGGAAGGTCTGACTTGGGACCAACTGGAAGAGAAGGCGAAGCGCGAGGACAAGATGAACGGCGAGGAAGAGGACAGCGAGGACGAACGGCATCGGAATCGGAAGAAGGTCGCTGGCAAGAGCAGGATGCCGGATCCTCGGGACTCGAAACGCGGCGTGCCCCACAAGAGGCCGAAAATGAGGTGACGTTAGTGTAGAGTCGACGTGGTCCATCGAATTCAGATGCCTGTGGTGCACGATCTCGACTTCGTTGCTGCCTTCTGGGCGACTGATATTGATATTGAGGAAATGTTAGCCCTCGAGAGAGGAGCAGGTAGGGTAGTCGAGTATTTTCAATTCGTACCTGGACGGAGTTGAGAGACACTCCGCATGTCCTGATGCTTTCATTCCTCATTTTTGAGGCTTTGTTTTGTGTTTGGCGATGCGCTCCCAGACACGAGAGGGCATGCGGAATAGAGTTTGCCTGACGAAGCCGTGGAGTTCGTTATTGGGAGACGCAGGTAGTTGTGGTTGGAACTGCCTAGTGGAGTTCCTCTATGTTTATGTACAAAAGAACGAGAGTGAGAAAGGTAGAGTGAGATCGAGAGGATGGTACCTTTTATTTGATCTTCCTTGGAGCTACATTTTTCGGTGACGGGCGTCCCGAACTGGGCTTCGTGAGTGGATTGCACTGCACGTGTGATTCTATTGTACTGTACATGACTCGGTAGCTGTAGTATACTTAAATTTGAAATGATGACGCCCTTTTTACCGTTGCTGTGTAACGGTTTGAAGTTGGAAATATGTGGAATCACTGTTTTGAAGAGAACAGAATCATATATTTATTCAGGACGTTCAGGTAATGTAGCTGTTGATTTGTGGCGAATGTGGATATTGCTTTGCATGCTGATTCTATTCAGTTGTGGTTAGCATACGTCATTGTGTAATTTGGACCTTTGGGGCATTGCGCATAGTCTATTTAGACTTATCAGACTAAAATCCCTTCACTCCTGGAGGATAATTATCCCTGGAAAATTCAGGCAATTCTCCTTGAAGTCAATTTTGACCGGATTGTTTCGAAATTTGGACACTAGGTGTAGACATGTACCCCATTTGAGAGAATAAACTCTCTTTGTGAGGTGCCTAAATCAAAAGCTATGCTGCCCAAACTAATTTGGGTATAGTTTGGGCATCTTCCAGGCATTTTTTTTGAGCAGCTCACGTACTTTAGAAGTTTGGTATGAATGTAATTAAAATGATGTGGCGTGAAATTGTAAAAAGAAAAAAAGTAGTTCTAAAATACTACTAGAGAAAAATGTGTGTTAACTAACATAAGGAAGAAGGCCATAATCCATCCATCAAGTTAGGTTGTTGGTTTGGTTTGGTTCAGTTTGATTTGGTTTGCTAACTCCTAAATGCCTAACCAACCATATATGGTCGATCTGAAATTTTAGGCTCATTTTGGTAAGTTAAATTGCTTTGACCATGTTAAAAAAAATTCACGCAATTTTGAAGGTTAACTATTGAAAACTTTGATTTTTCATTGAAAAAGGTAAACATTTGATTTTTGAGAGGTCTTCAAAGCCATATATGTCCATTAGTGGAAGTGTAAAGCTTGCTAATTTACTTGTATCTTGACTTTGAGCAAAGTTTGCCAATTTCACTTGATTTGCTTTGAAAATGGTTCTAGTGGAAAGAGTAAAGTGTTATCATAATTTTCACCATTGAAAATTTAAACATGTAAGTTTTGATTTGGAGTTACTTGTGATTTATACTTATAAAAAAAATTGCATTTCAACAATTTCAAGGTGGATTGTGTAATGAATTTGATAGCTTTTCATGTGAAACTAAGTTTTTTGAAAGTGCATTTTAGTGTGTAGTTGTTCATGTCACCTCCAATACCCAAAAAAACTTTTATGTGCAAATTTCTAAAACATTGTGGGGAGGGGCAACATACTAAAAATAAAAAATGTACACATCTCTTGTTATAATCTCACAACTCCTATGCAATTTTGCACTCAAAATTATTATGTGTTCTAATAAATGGCTTTTTAAACATCTACATGGTTTGGTTTTGAAAAAAAAAAAATTAGCTTCATTTAGGATAACTATAATCCCATGCTCTTTTTTCATAGTCATAATACACTTGGAAGGCTTGGGCAGTTGGGGATTAACCCCTAAAGGTTAGAGACTATATTTTCATCAAAATTGCTCCAAAATTGCTATTTCTAATACAAATACCAAATTTTAGAAAAAAAAAGTCTAGAAGAAAATTTAACTTTAGGTTCATGTATTAATCTAGTTTGAAAAGTTGTGGAAATCTTTTAGAAATTTCCACGGTGGATTCCAAGATAATAGCATTTGAATTGACAAAAATCCTTTTTTTGTCCTTGCGAAAATCCAGGCAGCTGCACTTCACAAGGTCACATTTGTATCAAAAAATGTCCAAAATGGTGGTTACTCTTTGAATTCGTTCTTCAAGGCAAATTGGTTACATTCTTGAAAAATTGGTTACATTCTTGAAATTGTAAACATACGTTTTACAATTGGTTACATTCTTGAAATTGTAAACATACGTTTTACAATTGGTTACATTCTTGAAATTGTAAACATACGTTTTACAATTGGTTACATTCTTGTAAAAAAAATAGTGAGTAGAAAGAGGTAGAGAATGTTTAAAACACTAAATTGTTAAGAATTTAAATATGGAATTGAAAAATACCAATCCTAGTAGTTGTAATGTTGTAATAAACAATCTATACTCAATATTTTTTATTTTTTTTCAAAAATATTGAAGATTGAGTTAAATAACCCCTAAAGGACCAAACACCGTTTTTTGACAATATAGCGTTTTTGGGCAGCTCACCACGAATGGAATTTTTATTTTTTTTCTTTGAAATTTTCACACAAGATGTGCCCAAGGAGTAGCTTTAGGGCCCAACAATTTTCATAACTTTTGACCACATGGTTAAAAAGTTAGGGTATGATATGTAGTTTTCATTGTTCGGCGGGCAGCCCGGGCAGCAAAAAAAACTTCTTTAAAAATAATTTTCTAGAGAAATAAAAATTTGAAATTGGTTCTCTAGATTTATGTGCACAAGGAAAGCTTTGAATCATTCCACTTTGATTTATGAGATGAAAGTTATGAGGAATTTTAGTTGTGGGTAGTTTGCGGGTAGTTATGGAATCTCTACTCTAAAATAAACTTTGAAGTCCTTTATTTAACTCAATTTTCAATATTTTTGGAAAAAAATATAAACACAAGGTGTAGATTGTTTATTCCAACATTACAATCGTTTGGATTGGCATTTTTCAATTCCATAATTAAATCCTTAACAATTTAGTGTTTTGAATCATTTTCTACTTCTTTCTACTTACTATTTTTTTCCTATATGTTGTACAATTCCAAATGATCTGAAAATTTTCAAGCATGTAGCTAACTTGCTTTGGAGAATGAATTGAAAGAATTACCACCATTTTGGACATATTTTCATACAAATGTGACCATGTGAAGTGCAGCTGCCCGGTTTTTCGCAGGGACAAAAAAAGGGTTTTTGTCACTTCAAATGCTAATATCTTGCAATCTACACGGTGGAAATTTCTGAAATTTTTTCCACATCTTCTCAAACTAGTTTACTACAAGATCCTACGGTTACATGTGTCCAAAAATGTTTTTTTTTTCAAAATTTGGTACTTGTACTAGAAATGGCAGTTTGGGAGCGTTTTTTGTGAAAACATAGTCAAAAACCTTTAGGGGATAAAGGACTTCAAAGTTTATTTTAGAGTAGAAATTCCATAACTACCCTCAAACTAAGACTCCTCATAACTTTCATCTCATTAATCAAAATGGAATGATTAAAAGCTTTTCATGTATAAATAAATTTCAAATTTTTATTTAAAAATAAATAAAATTTTAAAGAAGTTTTTTCAATTGCCTGGACTGCCCGTTGACCAATGAAAATGACATATCATGTAATAACTTTATAACCATGGAGTCAAAAGTTATAAAAATTGTTGGGCCTTAAAGCTACTCCTTGGGTACATCTTGAGTGAAAATTTCAAAGAAAAAAATTAAAATTCCGGCAATAGTGAGCTACCCCAAATCGCTATGTTGTCAAAAAACAACGTTTGGTCCTTCATTAGATGAAATTTGGGGGGTTGGAAAGGCCGTTTCAGGCTTGTTCTTAGCAATGTTTCCCTGGTAGGTTAAGAATGCCGTTGTCAGAATTTAAAAATAAATAAATAATAATAATAATAAATTAATAAATCTTAAACTTTTAAAAAAAGATGAGAAATAATAATTATTTTGTTTTTTGAAAAAAAAATATTTTTATATGACGTGGTAGTCTCTGTGCCACACTAGGCAGCTGTTGCGACGCAGTTCCGGGGTCTGGGAACTTTGGGAAAATCACAGCCTTCTCTAGGGATTGAAAATCATCCAATGTAGGGGTTAAGGTGAGATCTCCTGGACCTTGAGTTTCTTGGCCGCATTCTTAGTAGCATCCAAAAAAATTCTGTGAGGAGGGATGCATGAGCTTTTTTGTGGTATTTGGATATATACTTTGTGAAAATTATAGATTTTTGAGTTATTTTTGGTTTTTTAAAATTTTAAAATTATTTTTTTGATTGTGGCAATGGCACAAAACGCACTAGTATTAATTACATCAGTTGGTTAGGATAGCTTAATTTGAACAATTTATCACTAGTGTGCTGATTTTTGAATGTCTTGAAAATGGGGAGTACTAATTCCAATGTGTACCACCATGCTAGAATTTAGGTGATTATAAGGTTTACTTTTAGTAGTCCATAAATGACCATGCTTCCCAAAGTGTGAATAATTACATGCACTATTTTTAATCATTAGGATTTCATAAGAAAATATAATATTTTTTTAGATGTAACAATTAGGTGTGATGACAGTAATACATGTTGAAAGTTACGCTACATTATTAATTTTTTTGCCTCCATAGAATTATAATTGTATGTCACAAACTTCTAGCCAAAATAATGTAGTAAACATAAGTATTAATGCATGTACAAATGATTTTGTAGAAAACTTTGTGAAGAAATGCGTAAAGCGTTTTTAGTAACATCTTCTAATAGAATAATAAGATAATACAATTGTTTATACTATGCATATCTTTTGTTTCAAATTATCAATGTATTTTTCAACAAAGTTAAAGAAATGCTTTAAGAGTTCAAGTTATAATTGTATGTTCCACATTTCTATAAATGCCACATAATAATTGATGAACAAAATCAAGATCACATTTAAAACATAAATAAATAAGTCATTGAGGTCTACATATATAGTACAATTAGATAATCACATTTAAATGAAATTGAAGGTCAAACATATTTTGTACATCGCATCAAAGTTTTAGTAACTTAATCACTAATGTAAAGTTTAGGGTTTAGGACTTAGGATATAGGGTTTAGAGTTTGTAGGTTTAATTGTATAAAAAATTATCTTGAATTACACATTCATACATTAATGCTACATTAGATATTTGTAATATTGAATAGAAGTCATTGTAAGTGAATGTGTACTTTTTAGAATCCAATGTTTTAAAAGATGAGGGCGGATTTGGGCAGACGCCTACTATGCATTACCAATAAGATCTTTTATCATTTTTTATTTCAAGTTTTTCAAGTTTTAGGGCGTATAATATACCATTGGAAAGGTATTTTCAAGACCTTTCCAATGGTATGTTACATGCCCAAGACTCCAAAAACTGAAGTCACAAATGGCAAAAGAAAATTTCAGGCAATATATAGTGAGCATTTGCCCAACTATTTGGCTTTCTGACAAGCAGACGGTTGGGCGGACGCCTATTACACAATCAAAGAAACATCTTGTGCCATTTGTGATTGAAGTTGAAAATAACAAAGTTAGATTAGTGTGAGTGCATATGATGGATCCGCTCATCCGATAAACGGACGGCTATGCGGACATCGCCTATATGTTGGACAATGATATTTTGTTGTCTTTTGTGATTGAAGCTTTTGGAATCTTGGGGCGTGTGATATACCTTTGAAAAGTTATTTTTAAGATCTTTCCAATGGTATATTACATGCCCCATGACTCCAAAAATTGAAGTCACAAACGGCAAAAGAAGACATTAGGCAATACAAAGTGGGCGGACGCCCACTATGCATTAGTAGCCATCTTTTTTGGTCCTTCTTGATTGAAATTTTGGAGTCTTGGTGTGTGTAATATACCATTAGAAAGGTATTTTTAAGACCTTTTCAATGGTATATCATACGTCCTAAGACTCCAAAAACTAAAGTCGCAAATGACAAAAGAAGATTTTAGGCAATACAAAGTGGACGTCCACCCAACTGTTTGGCCGTTTGACAGGCGGATGGTGTCATGTTGCAAATGGAGGCACTATATAAAAATATGTATATTTATATTTTTTAGATAGGTTTTGATATTTATAAAATAGTAAAGGAGTTAACATCATTTGGAGTGACTTCAAGGTGGCATTTCTCACTACTGTGATAAACAACTATAAAGAAAAGAATTCACTTGTGAGCTTCATTGTATTTGGTGTTATTATTTTTTCTTTTTCATTTAAGTTATACTATGTCGAACTAGAGGGTTTTTTCTAAGTCTCGAGATGAGGAATTTCAACCAGAGTGTGAGTTTGAATTTTCTTTATCACAACTACCGGACTACCCTCAATTGTCTTTGGGTCTTCCATTGCTGCATAGGCGTTCATAGATGAAGCCGGATCATCTTGACCACTGAAAAAATCTCGCGTGGAGAAACGAGGGCACGGGAATCTTCAACAAGACACTCAAGCATTAGTAATCTTGTTGCAGGTTGGATGCGTTGAGCTTGACAGCCATGAAGTGACATTTGAAAGTTGTTTTGAAGGTTAAACATTGATCAATATTATTGCATGGTCAAACATGTCGAGGGAAGTCGTGGTCACCAAAGATAGTTGGAAGGATTAGTTAATCCTTTAACTAAGGTGGATCATGTCGATTATGTCACTGCTACCATCAAACGCATTCACTAGAAGAAACCTGTGGGTTATTTTACGTCCAAAATTTGGACGTTTACTTTTTTGGACATCAAACATAACATTAGGATGCTAGTTTTGATGTCAAAACTAGCATCCTAATGTTATGTTTGATGTCCAAAAAAGTGGACTTTCAAATTTTGGACGTAGAAAAAAACACGGGTTTCTTCTAGTGCTCCCACTATAAGTCCATTTCCCAATGGAACCTTTGTGCGGACATAACACCTTCGCCTTGATGGATAAAAGGTCATTTTGGAATTGGTCTTTATAAAAGTCATCAAAGAAGATACTACCTTTGGAATTTAAATTGCAGACAATTTTCACAAATGTAGCTATAGCACGAGTTGCACGTAGAACATTTAAATCTACCATAACAATATAGAAGTAACTTAAATCCTTAGACGTACATTTCTAATATCGTCTACATGATGTTTATAGGAACAAGTACTCGGCAGCAATGCCAAGTACCCTAAAGCCTATCTCTTACAATCCATCAAAATATTCCCCTACTAACATGTACAAGACAATGTAGAGCTCTCAAAAAATACAACCCAACATCAAAAGTACAAATTGCATCCTACAGCACCTTTCTATGCCATCCCCTCAACAACTTGTACAGAATTTGGAGAAACATGTAGCTCATTCTCAAAACTCAACCTTAAAGCGATATAAAATTAGAACAACAAAACCAAAACAACTAGCCACATTGAAACAACAAAACCAAAATAACCTAGCAAAACAAGAAATCCATGAAGTCTTTGGATCCTAGCTGCCTTAAATCCTAGCTGTCGCAAACCCTTGCTACAATTCAGCATAATCTCAATACTAATTACAAGGTTGAAATAGTAAAGACATTAGGAAATCTGAGGCCATGTCTCATTGCGTAGTTACCATAGGGATTTACTTTGGTTAAAAACAGCTAGCTACACGTGCTCCTTGATGTCAGGCAAGACATTCGACCAGGCCAACAAGAGATAATACGGGCTAGCATCAATAAATGGAAATTGGGTTTTAGTGAACACATTTATCTTGGAGTTTGAATAAATGAGAAGACAAAATCTTTATACAAGTGGGGTGGTAGGAGGTAAAACAACACATGTGGAATATGTAAATTAGGATTAGTAGGAACTCAACCGCTCATAGCTAAGTCAAAAGTAGGAATTGTGATTAAATTAGAATTTCAGACCTCATTTAAGCAATATAGGAAAAAAATCCAGAAAGTTTTGAATAAATTAATGTAAAAAATCAAGATGAATTTCATTTTTTTAAATCTACTTGAGATTTTGAAATTCCAATCAAAAGTTATGGACAAATTTCAAAGAGGGATTGGAAGGGACATTTTCTTTTCAATGACAATTTCAAACATCCTCTCTAAAATTTGTCCATCACTTTTTATTGGAGTCTTGAAATTTCAAATGGATTTTTGGAGATGGAATTTGGTTTTATTCAACAACATTTTTTAAATGAAAGTTTTGTTTAAAGTTATTCTATTGTGCTCTCATCTTCAAATTATCCCACATCTTTTAAAGATTCATGACAGACAATGTATTTCATTATATAAACAATCTCTCCACCCTTCATTTGCACTAAATGTCAATGAAATAAGTTCTTCACCTTGCCATCTAATAATTCCTTAATGGTAGACGGTCATTGGCCTTTATTTTGGACTTTCTTGCTAATATTGGACATGTTCATTTGTTATAACATCTTGATCATTTAATTTTTCCTAAATTCGACAATTTTTTGTATTCATTCTATTTATTTTTTGCCTTACTTCTAAATAATTATTTTTTGCCAAAAATGTCCTACTACTATGATATGTGGGAAAATGAAAATGATATTTAGAAGATTGCAGAAGCAATTGAGCAAATTTTTTTATGGTCAAATCAACACAATTATGTTGATTGATGTTTAGAGGATTGCCAAATCAATAGAGACCCAAAGAAAATTGTTGTAATCAACATAAATGCATTGAAGTGATTGAACTTCTATTTTTTAAGGCCCATTTTCTTGTCACTATAAGAAAACGGACTTTTTCAAAACGTCCAAAACAACGCGAGTATGCGTTGTGTGTGACACGAAAGTGATCAGCGTTGACATCTCCTAAAATCCGTTTGATTAGACGAGGTAAAAACATGTGAAAATCTAGAAGAACAAATCACTTTTGTCCTCATTTTTCCAAAAATGTGGGTGACAACAATGTCTACTGAGGTCCTCAGAGGTCGACACGTGGAAGGCACCTGAGTGCCACGGAGGCACCACTCAGATGGGCACTGCCACGTAATCTTTTTTTTTACTTGACCGCATCTGACGTGGTGGATGACGTGGAGGTCAAAGAATCTGATGTTTTTCATCCAGCATATTTTTTCATCCATCCATTTCTTTTCATCCCACCTATTTTTCATCCATCCCATTCTTTTCATCCAATCCATTTTTTCAAAAAATAATTAGTTAACATAAATTAAAAAATAAAAATAAACAACAAAAAAAATATAGAATTCACCAAGAAGTAAACAAACTTATCATTTACCATCAATTTTATTTTGATGAAAAAATTACATAAAAATGAACATTTTCAGGGTCATATTTATATCCATTCTTTGTCCATGGTGCGACAAACGATATGGGATAAATAGCCTACGTTGTTTGAGACGTCCAGCCCGACATCCAACACGTTGTTTCAGACGTCCAACCCGACGTCCATCCATCCATCATTTCTTTTTTTTCCAAAATATGCCACGTGGCTGCCTTTTGCTAAATTTTTTGTCCATTATGAGACAAACGATATGGAATAATTAGCCTACACTCTTTGAGATGTCCAGCTTGACGTCCAACTCGACGTCCATCCATCCATCCATTTATTTTTTTCCAAAATATGCCACGTAGATGCCCTTCTCTAAATCTACTTGCTGACATGGCAGTTTATGTTGTATGCGACGTTTTATAAAAACATGGCCATGTCGCAGTTGACATTGTCACAAACATAGCCGTCTACAATGACATGGTCGCATTTTCTGCAAAACATGTACACATATTCTACAAAACACGTACATGTTTTTTGAAACATCTAACGTTTGAAAAAACACGACACGGATGTTGCTAAACGCCAGCAAAAACGTGCTTTTCTTATAGTGTGTAGTGTGATTTTCTTCCACAATATATATTGTGCTCTATTGAGCTATGATTAATTTCCACCTCCATCTCCTTCGTGTCTCCTTAAACCATCACATTACATTTCCTTCCTTTCTTTCCTCTACTTCAATCATTTAATTTGACAAAATTGCACTTATTTATGTAAAGGTGGAAGTGAACCACAACACCATCCAATGATTTGCCCTCAAAGCACTACTAGAAAACCATGACCAAAACAACATAAAATCAACTAATTTCTGTTGTTTGGGGCACTGGAATGACCATTTTCACTGATTTGTCTTACACATTTTCAACAAGATTGTTAACAAAATCTCTATAGTTAAGTAAAAGGCATATAAGCATGCCATTTTTCTCCAAGATCTACCATATTTGACACTCCTTTCTAATAGTACAAAATGAACGTTAGTAATGGATACCTTTGCACACAATCTTAAATTGAAAAATCATAATCATTCATTTTCAAAATCAGATTTTAATGCTAAAACTAGATTTCAAAAGGATTTTTTCATAAATTAGAACTATCAAAAATCAGAACTTGACAACTTTTAATTGAACTTTAAAATATTGTTGGCATCGACATTTGGTGCCTTAATTAATGCATGGCTCACCATTTGTTATAAAAAAAAATAAAAAAATGGTGCCTTAAGCATTTAGGAGTTAAAACATAATTCTAATATAATGATTTTTTCATAAGACTTAATCATTCAAAATTAAGTGTTTTTTCAATTCAGCAAGCTTTGAAGGTCATTTTGGCATAGTAGAACAGCTTTTCTCAAAAAACTTGGAACTAAGAAAAGTTGTAAATTCAAGATAAATTTCACCTCCAAAAATCCATTTGTGATTTTGAGACTCTAATCAATAGTTATGGACAGAAATCAGAGAGAGGTAATAAAGAAAATATTTTTTGATATTTTCAAACACCTTCTCTGAATTCTGTCCATAACTTTTGATTGGAGGATCAAAATCACAAACGGATTTTTGGAGGTGAAATTTGGCTTTATTTAGCAACTTTTCTTAGTTCAAAGTTTTTTGAAAAAAGTTGTTTTATTGTGCCTAAAACGACTCTGAAGTCTGCTGCGTTGAAAATAAAATGAAAAACAATGTCAAAAACAAACTAAATAAAAACTAAAACCCTAGTTTCTCACTAGAAGCAATGCATGGTGCAATGGTTTGAACCTTGGATCTCACACACGAGGTCCAAGGTTCAAACCCTTGGACCGGCACCCTTGCCCCTGTGGCGGGGCTTGCCCACGTGGCATCCCTGTCCACGTGGCGGGACTTGCCCGCGTGGCATCCCTGTCCACGTGGCGGGCCTGTCCGCGTAGCGGGGCCTGCCCGAATGAGAGCTGGAATTTTATTTCTATTGCCCAGAAAAACCGAGCAGCTAAAAAAAATTTCAATTTCAAAATAAAACATCCAAAATTTAAAAAATAAATAAATTCAAAATAATAATGTTTTTGAATTTGTTCAAAACAAAAAAATTAAACAACACTTTTTAGTTTGATTTTGTACGAAACAACGCGTCCAAAATGACTGAAAAAACAACAATTTTCAATTGGATTGTTGTTGTTTTGGTCATGGCCTTTCTAGTAGTGAAGATCCTACAACAACTTCCTCACCTATGGTTGTGTGTACACCTTCAAAGTAGACATCAGTACCCAACTTGCATCCCATGCTTTAAATGGAACCTTCATCCATCCAACTAGTATTTAATTCATAAATACTTCTCTCAACCTTTAGTTCCACCCCAATCCCAACTATAGCTTCCAAATTGGTAGCTACAAAATAAAAATTGTTGAATGTACAAGCGCCTTGTTTGCTATTATCTCCACAAATCTTAAAAGGTTCCATTCATGTAATTCTCCATATTTCTTCCATCACTTTTGCGGTTTGCAATTGCAAGGGAGTGTGGACTTGCTGTTTGGACTAGTTTGTGGTGCAACTTCCACCTAGAGAAGAATAACAAAGGAAGTCAATTACAATGATGCAAGAGGTTGGATCCTCACTCACTACCAGGGGAAGGGTGGTTTTCAACAAGATATATTAGTACTAAATTACTGAAAGTCACCTTGAATTCCTGGAAGGTCACGTTGCATGGGAGATTTCAGTAAAGTGAACCCCAGAGTTCCTAATCGGTCTTTGGAAGGTAGCTTTGCACAACTTTTTTGGTCGCATTCCGTACCTGGTTTCTTGGAATCCAGTTTTTTAAATTAATTAAATAGTGCTCCATGCGGCACTGACTTTTCCTAAAGAGGTCCAATTCCAGGTCTACGCCTAAGTGACACGTTGCTTGTTCCCCAATCGAAAATTAGTGAACTACAGTACCTTCTTTGTTTCCATGCTCATGAACAGTGCAACAGAACGTGGACGACAATTTCAGGAACAGAAAGTAAATCGCATTGCCATCGTCATCTACTTATTCATTGCCTACAATGTCGTCAGCAAATCGCTGTTGCGTTTCGAATTATTAAATTCAAATGCAGTTTTGTCCTGTCCTCTCAATAAATTTCTCTCACATCTGTGCCTTGTCTGTTTCCTAATTACTTTAGATGGAAACCTTTGAACAGCGTACCTACACAAAATAGTGAAATTAGGTTGCCTAAACAATTAAGTAGCCTTAACCCAAGAAAGTTTCTTTGTAAGCCATCACGTTCTTAAGTAACAAATATTACTTCACATATTTTCATTTGTATGCATGGAGGTTCACGAGTCGCAATTACATCAACACCTAATTCAGAAGTATTGCATTTCACTTTTGCACAGTAACATAAAATATTTATATAGTGTCCAATGTCAAGAAATTAGTGTTGGGTAATCTAATTTCACTATTTTGTGTAGAGAATGCAAGTCACACCTTCTTGTATGCTTTTTTCTAGATGGACCCTTTTACGGAACATGATTCAAAATTAAGTAAAAGTTCTTATCATGTTTAATGTTACGTTAGTAAAATATAACTCAAAGCCGTCAAAAATCACAGCAGCATAGCCTACCAAATACAAAATTGCTAAAACAATTTGCGAAATTTACAGACACATTTGTTTCTTGCAAACTCATGCGAACTTTGTCTCTAAGTATGAGAAGAAGAACCTGAGAATCAAAGAAGTGGGCCACATGCAAGCTAGACTGGAATACACATTTATATAATATGCACAAAATAAATGAAGTCAATGAAATAGCATTTCTGACATTCTCTAGTAAGAATTTCACACTCTATAGTCGACTACACTCTTGATAGTGTATTTTGTATGCCCTTTTAGTAACTATGGACAACATCACTTACTTGCATCCACAGTGATAAACTGCGGATTTGAAGTTCTTCTGCGAAGGTGAAAGTGACAGCTCCCACTTCAGTGTCATCCAATACTAATTAATAAGCAAACTATGTCCAATTGCGGTACTTCTTATCCAGCTACTTTCTCACTATGTTGACCATACTTTCCTTCCATTTTCCTCATGCTTTTCCTACACGTGAATAAGAGAACAACTTAGTTGTAGGTTTAGGGGGGTATTGCTGCACAGGTAATAATTAGGAACTACGAACTGAGGAGCTTCGTGAACACTACTCATTCCTCGAAGACCGATTTTAAACTTCAATAAAACCACTTGTCACCGCTTCAGTTACATTTGTCCCCTGCTTGGACACGGTGTCTGTGCCTTGCCTATTCAAAAACTGCCACCGACTAGAAGACGTCTTCTTCACTAACACTCCTACTTTGCACAACCGTCGTTATGAATATAACAGTGAACTATAGACCCCACTTCCACCAACTCCAAGACATCAATACAGAAGAATCTCACTTTAATCTACTTGCAATTTCCCATACTGAACAACACAATGACGAATCTATGCCATGTTCTCAACATCCGGTTTTACAAAAGGAAACTAGCACGGTGAGCTCCCTTCTCTGAACAAGCGAAGTCATGAATGTCACACACTCCCAAAGGTGCATACATTCCTTTCTTTTTTTCAGATGTCAATGCACAATGTCATTGAATAGGGAAAAAGACTTTCTCTCTAGGAGTAAGTTGGAGACTGACTAAGGTTTTTTCACTAGAGCTCCAACACTGCAACACGACAGGAACTTCCTAGCCTCTCTAACATTGTTCTGGAGATGACAAAAATCAATCACTTTCTAGCATACTAAATGATAACGACCTCTTCCTCGGACATTTTTCACTCCCGAGAAATAGCTGTTGCACTGATTCTACAGGATCTTAGTTCGGCTCTTTCTCACTCAATCCTTCACATATGAAGGTCATTCAATTTCATGTCCACCTTCTAATTATCCTCTTCACTCCAGTACTTTAATCGGCAAAGTTATGGCATTGAAGAATTCTCACCTACTATGTAGATTCACTTTTACAATTTTGTTTCCTCGTCCTGCAATAACGTTTTCCTTCATATCGTTTGATGCGTCCATCATTACAAACTTTGCCACAGTCACTCCATGTCTTCAACAAGCAAAATGTCAAATATTAACTCCACTAACATCAGTAAGTCACTTTAAACAAAAATATATGAACACATTTGTTGTTGCCATTTAATTTTCACAGACGACTTGGACAAGCACTACAGGTGACAACCTAAGGACAACTACCTGTGCATGTCTATATGCAATTTCATCTTCACTGTGCTCGTCACAGACGAATACGAAATGAACATTAGTATACGCCCTTCACAATTGAACCAGAGTTCAGTTGATTTATCTCATATAAGAATACTCAGTAGGAATCATTTAAAACATATGTCTTCAAACTAAGAAAACAACGGAGGTGCTCTGCAATGGGGATCAAGTACACTATTCCATTGCTATTCCATTTATTTTAATGCATTTCCCACACCATAGGCTACTTCTATGAAACAAAACACACAAATTATAACACACCATCATACTCTTCTTATTTCAAAACTAAGCCTACTCATGTCTAGAAAGCTAGAGAAATATAGTAGATGAGCCACGAATTACCGCTGATGACACACGCAAATTCCTGAAAACTGTGCCAGTAAAAATAGTCTTTCACCTGTACAAACTGTGGACGACAACCTTCTTCTTAAAGTGCTCATTGTCTGCGCTTCACACATCCAATTACACAATCATTTCACTACAAATAGAAGTACTTATGTGAGTACTTTGAATAACTTATGACCATTTCAAAAACAAAAATACGATAAGAAATTTCAGTTCATCAAAATCATGAGCAAAGTTGCCGTCTATGAGGTCAAACATTGTAATTTGTGGCGATTTTTAAGAGTTCAACAAGTAAGCCTGTAAATGTTGTCAGTGACAGTCACTCTCTACACCTACTCACTTACATTTCCAAAATCGGACATGACCTCTAGTGCATGAGTAACTGAAAACCCCGAAATGGATATCCACCGCAAGGCCTCCCTATTTGACTAATATTTACAGTACAAGCGGAAACAAAAAACAATTCCACAAAACTGTGGATTCTAATTGAAGAGTACATGAATTAGTTAATCATTCCATACCTACTCGACGCCATCTTCCTCTTCTTCAAACTCCAGCAAAGTGTTGTCCTCTGAACCCTCTTCTTCCAATTGCTGAGCATCATTTTCTACATTGACTTGAGCGCGCACAAAATCATTTTCTGTTATAGTGTCCTCCTCAACAGCATCGACATTGTATTCGTCAATCGTGTCTATGTTTTCATCTCCAAAAATGCTGTATAGGAGTGAGTTCCCATCAATGTCAAACGAGGACAGAGTACAGATACCCGACAGCTCTTGAGAAATTCTTGTGGATCTTGAATCAGCATGTAGAACAACAGACCAACCTTCTTCATGAAGGTCACTACAGAAAAAAATTTGAGAAACCTGCAATGGAAACACAAAAGAATTTGCCGACTTGCGCATCAATCTGTTCAGTCTCACAAAAGTGTGACCGTACTTGTCTTCCTTCACGCAAGGAGTGGTTCCTCTTGTAATTGGTTCCACCCACTCACACAACAGAACAATAGGCTTCAGCCGTCCGTAATCCATTTCAATTATTTCCAATATTTTCCCATAGTACGTGACAGCCCCATCAATGGGATTTCTGTCTGAGCGGCTACTTTGTTGCATAGTTTCGCAGGTCACTGTCACGCCGCAGTCTGCTGTGACCATGTTTATTTCAGCTGATGACACACGCAAATGCATGCCATAGGCTTGCATTGATTTGAAAGTGCGAACCTTCAAATTGGGTGGTATGGACAAGTCGATAACGTCATCTTTATAGTCCTCCTAGCTGACTTGAACCACACGCTCAAGCCATTCAGGAAAATCTGGAAGTAATCCCATATTTGCAAGATATTGCAATCTCTGTCTCCGCCTTGGATGTACTCCATGCTTGTAGGCCTCTCTACGGCTTTGAGTTTCCAACGTCAGTTGACTATGAGTCCTGCATTTATAGAACAACAAATGCACTAGAGTCACTTGTAGAACATGCTGGGCAGCCAACATATGCATTCTAAAATAATGAGCAACACTTCATCATACTCATGATAAATTAAGTCTTTCAACTCTGTAGACAGTAATATAAAATGAACGTAAAAGAAGTGTACAATACGGAAACATCATACAGGTACTCACTGTCTTAAATCTTCCAGGCACATGGAGTTGTCGAGAACACAAGAATGAGCCCATTGCCGCTCTTCTAGAGATAGATTTCTAGTAAAAAAAGATGAGCATGTTACTTTGCCACTGTTCCCAGGTTCCTCCTCTGCATCCCAAACTCGTCGACGAGTGGACTCACACTCAAGGATGTATTCTGTACAAAGGCCTAGCCCAACCTCTACAGCATTTCCAGTTGTCATACTCCCTTTAGGTCTTGCTTTGTTTCGAACATAGGACTTCATATACTTCATATATCTTTCCAGAGGATACATCCAGCGGTTGTGCACGGGACCGCATAGGTAAAGTTTTTCAACCAAGTGCACAACCAAATGAGTCATAGGGTCAAAAAAAGATGGAGGAAATTCGCGTTCGATCATGCAGAGTGAAAGGGCAACTTCTTCATCGAGGATGTCCATGAATGTTGGGTCCACTGTCTTTGAACATAGCTTTCGAAAAACGGAACAAATCTGCATGATAGCTTTCTCAACGCGGTTCGGCAATAAGCCTGCAATACAGATTGGAAAAACTTGTTGCATGAGGACATGATAGTCATGACTCTTGAGTCCATGTAGAGTGCCGTCCGGAAAAATTCGTGTCTTCATGTTCGACATGTACCATGTAGGAGCCTTCAAGTTTGATAACCTTTCCATGAACTTCCTCTTACCTTCTTCCGATAGGATGTAAGGGGCTCTAGGCACATAGAAACCCGTCTGCGGTGCTTATGCTCGACGAATATGCAACGCTGGTTTGCATCCAGCTTCTTTCATGTCCTCACGAACCGCGGGGCCATCCTTCATTCCGAACACTGTCTTGATCAGGTTTTCAGCAAAATTCTTTTCGTAGTGCATAGTGTCGAGGGTGTGCCTAATGAGAAGTTTCTGTATTTTAAAATATGGATATTCACATTAGAAGAGATCAAAAATCCAATACAGGTAATGTGTTCAACAGGATACAAGGTACAAACTACAAAGTGCCAGAAAACAGCTATAGACGGCACATGAGGACTTCAGACATGGATGTCTTCATATGAAGACAACAAAATGCGGCATTTAAGCACATGAAGAAACATCACCACTTCATTCTATCTCCTTCAATGTACATGATATAAGGTTCTTGGATCTACATCGTAGTACTTTGTTGCTACTGATGATCGTAGACATGAAAAATTTAAGATGAAATCATGAAGACTGTCCATTCAGAAGTGGAACAAGGAAACAGAAGCTTACATCCCAATATGGTAGTCTGAATAAAATAGAATGCCGCTTAACTCCATTTACACGAACGGGATCACTATCGCTTCCAAAAACTCCTCCAGCAGATATCCATCGTTCTCTGGCCTCCCCCCTTCGCTTGTGTTCACTTCCGGAGACTCTACATGGTTTTTGACCATGCTCTTCTTTTCCATTAAATGATTGAGTCATGAATCTGAACGGATGTTCCGCAGGCAAATAACGACGGTGGCCGAGAAATACATTTTTTTTTAAACTCTTGGAGAAGCGAGAGTTTGCGTTTGGACCACAAATCGAACAACCTTGATATCCCTTAGTAGCACACCCTGATATTAAACCGTAACCTGGATAGTCATGGATTGTCCATAGCAGTATACCTCTCAACGTGAAAGTTCTTGGTCGTGGACTATCAGACATGTCAACAGCTGGCACTCCATCCCAAAGTACCAGCAACTCTTCCACAAGAGGTTCTAAATAGACATCTATATTTGCTGATTTCACGGACTCCTTCCCGGGTATAATCAAAGAAAGCATCACAAAAAAACGCTTAGTAACCATCCAACCTGGCAAATTGTAGTTGAGAAGAAAAACAGGCCATGTTGAATGTCTGGTTGACATGTCTGCAAATGGGTTCATTCCGTCTAGCGCCAAACCAAGCGTTACATTCCTTGAGCTTCCGAAGAACGATGAGTCAATGTCCTTTAGTTTCTTCCATGCAGGACTGTCCAAGACGGAACGAAGCTTACCATCATTAGATGGGTTCTTTTCATGCCATGTCATCAATGATGCTATATCTCGACAGTGGTACATTCGGAGTAGCCTTGGAATAAGGGGAAAATGACGCAAGACCTTGACAGGAACAGTGCTACTACCTTGTAAGTATCTTGATGTTTGGCACTTCAGACATTCAGTGAGGTGAGCCTTGTCTTTCCAAAAAAGAACGCAACCATTTCTACAGACGTGTATGGTATTGAAAGACAAACCTAGCCGGTCAATGTACCGCCAAGCCTTGTGTCTAGTTTTGGGCAGCCAGTTACGTACAGGAAGGACATCTAACGTCAAGAAAGATAGCAACTCATCCATGAAGGAATTGCTAACGTTGTGAAGATGAGCTAAGTTCATCAAGACGAGGACGCAAGCAAGTGTGGAAATTTTGGATGCCTGGTATAAAGGTGCCTGGCTACGCTTCAACCAATCCTCCATGTCCGCGTCGCTGCTTTCCTCAGTGCTTGGTTCATTTGCATCCTCGCCGTCGTTGTTTTCGCCATGTCTGACATGAAAACCTTCTCTGTGGTCATCCAGCTGTTGGAACCATTCCGTTGTCATGCGCTGGAAATCCATTCCTTCGTCAAATTGAGGGCACTCTATACATTCTGGAACTTCTTCAAAAGGTGGCGGTGCTTGAGCAAATGGGCCGAAGTTCAGTAGGTTTTCATCTTCGTCCTCTGGCTGTGGCAGGAGAAGCGAGAACGTTAGGATGCAATCAATGAACACGATTTGCTTAACATAACCAATCTAAGAAGGAAAGCAGCGGAAGGTACTCTCCTTTTCTAAGATTCAATCATGAAAACAGAGATCCATTTACGGACTGCAAATTATTTGTATTAGCTAGAATTCCAAGTAGCGACACTATTGCAGAATGTTAGCATTGGCGAGAACTGCTTATGTTTCACAGTTTGCAATGTGCAATGTTTATTGGTCCTTTTTCAAGACATGAAATCTTTGAGTCTATAAACAGAAGTGCAACTGCTCATACCTAGAAAGGTAGAGAAATATAGTGAAGAAAATGTTTCAGTGGGACGGAAATAGATACAAGAGATAACGGAGTTCAGCATCTGAAGAAAAAGAAATCCACCCTACTGACCTGTTCATTAGGGTTACTGAATTGGCCTTCAATAAACTTGAAGAAATCGAAGAGGAATGTGCAGGAATGTAAGAAAAGAAGGACTTACAAGCATTGAGTGTGTTAGGGTTGGATCACGACCATGGCGTTGTAGATGGTTTTCTATGGTTCTCCGAAGAATAGGACGGCCTCCCCCTTTGCACTGAGTGCAGGGGCACTTGTAGCTAGATATGAGCCCTTGGTCTGCACGCGACCGCTCAACAGTGTTCCAGGCCATTGCCACTTCCGAGAATCGTAAGTCTCCGTTCCCTCTATCTCCCTCCATAGCGTCAGTGATTGAATTCGAGAAACTGCAAACTCTCGTCGAGACAGGGCAGCGGCTACCTGCTACAGTCGTTGAAATCCATATGTCGAAGAAGACACTGAGGTGGCAATATATGCTGACATTTGTAGAGTAATGACGTGGCGATATCCGGCACTGTAGTTGGGTACAATGGCCTGGGTAGGAAAAGAAGGAAAGTCAAGTGCAATGGAATGCTTCCACACTTCATTGACATGAGTTGCCGAAGATGGACTAGCTGAGGTGGAAAATTAGTCTCCCGACAGTTGTGCAAGTGTGGCGTTCATAGAACAAAGCATTAGGAAATGTAGGGCAGAGACTGTGATTGTTTTTTCCATGTAGCGGTCATTGGCCAGAAGCTTTCCGAGTAGAGAAGATGGACAGCCGTGGTTCATTGTAATTTTTGATTGTATTTGCCCATCGCAAAGGCTAAGGGGGTTCGGAAGGAAAATGGTGGAGGGATTTTAAGCAGAGAGTGCTAGGCATGCACATAGTAGGCATGCTACAGTGCAAGTCAAAAGGAAAAATCCTGCGCTGTAAATTGTTTACGGAAGAGAGGACCACATGAACTTCAGCGCACTTGTATTTATCTCGTTTTGCCGTCACGTCCTTCTGCAGGAATGAAAGGAAAAACATGTGTCACTCCATGATGGGGTTATTGACCTGTTTGTCTTAGGAGCATGGGTAAGTTCTACGCATTTCATTGACCATCATCCGCATGGATGCGCTCCAGCCACATTTCATGAATTCTGTCTAATGCAACGGTGGACACTTTATCATGTGTACAACACTAGTAGAAAGAGGGTTGCTTTGCGTCACCGGAGACATTGTACTTTATACTGGACAAGGACATAAGGAGGGGCATTCAAATAGTGCTTCGAGCAAGTGATAACTACAAAAGCACTTTGACACCACTACCACAGGAAGTGGTCCTTTAAGTTCGTTATTAAGAAAAAACTAGCATATTGGAATAGCAAGATTGTTCAGTAATGAAGTTTGGAAAAGTTGTGCCTTGGACATGATGTATTGGACAGAGCTGAAAGTGCACATTATGTCTTTGAAGTGGTTCATTATTGGGCATGCTTATTTATATATTATTTGAGAAATAGGCGCCTTTCAGTATCCACCTTCTTGCTCATTGTAACAAGTGTCCATTGCAGGTTTCTTGACAGTAGGATTCATACCTATTTCTGGATGCTGTGTGTACCAATTGGAGTACAGCAAATCTTGTGGAGAACATTAAACTGCATTATAAAAAAGCGGAGAAATCAACGATACATGGACAAATGCCTCGGCGGACAGTACTGTCTCTCTACCGTTGACTATGTCGGCCAGATAGAAGGAAATTTAGAAGTGCCTACAAATGAAAAATTGTCTTAGCTATTTTGTCGTTGATCAAAATGGAATGATTCAAAGCCGCATTTCATTTATATGTAAATCTTGAAAAAACAATTTCAAAGTTTATTTTTAACTGGGGCTCCAAGTATCTCAATTGGGGCCCCAAGTGCTACACTTAGGGTCCCCGAGTGTCTCAACTGGGGCCCCAAATGCTACATCTGGGGGCCCAAGGGTCTCAACTGGGGCCCCAAGTGCTACACCTGGGGGCCCTGAGTGTCTCAAATGGGGCCCCAAATGCTACACCTAAGGGCCCTAAGTGTCTCAACTGGGACCCCAAGTGCTACATCTGGGGGCCTCGACTGTCTCAACTCGGGCCCCAAGTGCTACACTTAGGGGCCTTGAGTGCATCAATTGGGGCCCCAAGTGCTACATTTGGGGGCCTCAAGTGTTTCAACTGGGGCCCGAAGTGCTATACTTGGGGGCCCTGAGTGTTTGAATTGGGGCTCAAAGATGGGAAGTTTCCATATTTGGGTCCCAAAGATGGGAAGTTTGGGTCCCCAACATGGGAAGTTTGGGCCCCAAAGATGGGAAGTTTGGGTCCCCAACTTGGGAAGTTTGGGCCCCAAAGATGGGAAGTTTGGGTCCCCAACATGGGAAGTTTGGGCCCCAAATATGGAAAGTTTGGGTCCCCAATATGGGAAGTTTGGGTCCCCAACATGGGAAGTTTGGGTCCCCAACATGGGAAGTTTGGGCCCCAAAGATGGGAAGTTTGGGTCTCAAAGATGGGAAGTTTGGGTCTCAAAGATGGGAAGTTTGGGCCCCAAAGATGGGAAGTTTGGGTCCCCAACATGGGAAGTTTGGGTCCCCAACATGGGAAGTTTAGGTCCCCAACATGGGAAGTTTGGATCCCAAAGATGGGAAGTTTGGGCCCCAAAGATGGGAAGTTTGGGTCCCAAGGATGGAAAGTTTGGGTTCCCAACATGGGAAGTTTGGGCCCCAAAGATGGGAAGTTTGGGTCCCCAACATGGGAAGTTTGGGTCCCAAAGATGGGAAGTTTGGGTCCCAAGGATGGAAAGTTTGGGTCCCCAACATGGAAGGTTTGGGTCCCAAAGATGGGAAGTTTGGGTCCCCAACATGGGAAGTTTGGGTCCCCAACATGGGAAGTTTGGGTCCCCAACATGGAAGGTTTGGGTCCCCAACATGGGAAGTTTAGGCCCCAAATATGGGCCGTTTGGGTCCCCAACATGGGAAGTTTGGGCCCCAAAGATGGGAAGTTTGGGTCCCCAACATGGAAGGTTTGGGTCCCCAACATGGGAAGTTTGGGCCCCAAAGATGGGAAGTTTGGGTCCCCAACATGGGAAGTTTGGGTCTCCAACATGGAAGGTTTGGGTCCCCAACATGGGAAGTTTGGGTCTCCAACATGGAAGGTTTGGGTTCCCAACATGGGAAGTTTGGGCCCCAAATATGGGCCGTTTGGGTCCCCAACATCGGAAGTTTGGGCCCCAAATATGGGCCGTTTGAGTCCCCAACATGGGAAGTTTGGGCCCCAAATATGGGCCGTTTGGGTCCCCAACATGGAAAGTTTGGGCCCCAAAGATGGGAAGTTTGGGTCCCCAACATGGGAAGTTTGGGCCTCAAACTCATTGTGTTTGAATATTATTAGATAAGTAAGAGACAAGTTGAATGTTCAATGAAAGATAAGCTGAGTGTAATCTTCTTTACTTGTATTGATCTACTACTATAGGCCAATTTAATTTATGGACCAATTGCACAATAGGTTTATATTATTTCTAGGGTGTTAACAAATCACCTAATACAACTTAATCCTAAATGTTGAAAGTCTTTTCCGAAACTGACAATTTAAAAATTCCTTCTAAATTCAATTACTAGCAGAATTCAATAGGCATGGTGATTTTTTATCCAGTAGAATAGTAGAATCCATAATTTGTCAAATAACCTGAAGAAACCTTAGATATGCAGTGGCTTGCCTGTCTAACTATAGCAACACCTTCATCTCTACTGGTCTAGCTGAATGAACACGCGGACAGTGAATCAATGGTCCAACTCAAACAACAATGATCCTTTCTTTGATGAGGACAACCCAACTTCCAATTCCATTTCTTAGTCTATGAAGTGAATGTAAAATCGATGGGCTAGTGGCCGAGCATGGCTTCGGAGGGGGGCACGCCAGCGAGGAGACCCGGCAGCTACGGGCTCAGAGTGGCACGGCAAATGCCTCATACCGAGACCTTTCCCCGTGCGAACGCTGCGGATGCTCTAAGGGCCCTAAGTGTCTCAACTGGGACCCCGAGTGATATATTTGGCGGCCCCAAGTGTCTCAACTGGGGCCCAAGTGCTACGCATGGGGGTCCTAAGGGTCTCAATTGGAGCCCCAAGTGCTACACCTGGAGTCCCCAGTGTCTCAATTGGGGCCTCAAATGCTACACTTGGGGGTCCCAAGGGTCTCAACTGGAGTTCCAAGTGCTAGATCTGGGGTCCTAAGGGTCTCTACTGGAGCCCCAAGTGCTACACATGGGATCCCTAGTGTCTCAATTGGAGCCCCAAGTGCTAAACATGGGGGTCTTAGGGTCTCAATTGGGGCCCCAAATGCTACACCTGGGGTCCCCAGTATCATTAGTTTATTGTATGGGACGTCTTTATAGAATTTGTAATATTTCTAATTAATTTGTATTCATCACTACAATATCTTTGTATTGTCAACTATGCTAAAGAAAAGATTTAAGGATATCCTCCACAACCATTGTATGTGAGCACACCAAAGACTATCAATGTGCAAATTAATTAATATCCATTTCTACTATTCCTTACATGATTAGAATTTAATGCTTGATTCTTTCTTCTGAAAGACTTCATTTCCTAAATGCATTTTTAATTAAATCCCACATTTCGTTTTTGGAAATTGAAAAACAAATAAAACATATGAGCTAATTATTTTACAAGAATGTACTTCAGAAATGTGAAGATTTATTTCATTGTACCGAGAATTTCAACAATTGAAAATTATA
The DNA here is from genome assembly GCA_951230915.1 of Antitrichia curtipendula. Taxonomy (NCBI): domain Eukaryota; kingdom Viridiplantae; phylum Streptophyta; class Bryopsida; order Hypnales; family Leucodontaceae; genus Antitrichia; species Antitrichia curtipendula. Next base: position 35,582,166 of record OX579634.1, on the reverse strand, counting down.
GGATAAAACTTGTATCTTTGTAGTAAAGAATTAATAAAAAAATATGAAATGAACCAAATGTTTTTATTATGCTACATATGATTATAAAAAATATATATACTATATATTTAAAAAACACATATTGAATTTGCAATGAATTATCCAATTTCAAATTTTTGATAAAATTTGTAACCCCTAAAGTCCCAAAGCCATGTTTCTGTTAAAAACCACTCAAGACTACCATTTTTGCTACGTCTACCTAAGAAATCAAAAAAATAGTTTTTTTTTCAAAACTAGCTGTAGGATCTTGTACTTCACTTGTTTGAGATCATGTGGTAAAAATTTCATCAAATTTGACCGTACAGATTGGAAGAAATTAGCATTCAAAGTTGGACAAACAAAATTTTCAAGAAGATGCTTAGATTGCCCAGAAAACAAGATTGGCCATAACTTTCTCATCACAAGTCCAAATAGAATGAATCAAACCTTCACATGTAGATAAAAATATAATATTTAAAAAAAAAAATTTAAGAACTATTGTGACTTTTTGTGATTTTTTTAGGACTTCCCGCTGACTACCATTTTGGGCTTATTGTACCATACCTTTTGTTCCCAGGCACCAATTGAAATAAAAACTATATTTCCTAAATCCTTATGTGTTTTCGTACCTTCACTAAAAAGGCTAATTATCTTATATTTAAGAAGCATCTCACACAATCCAAAGCCTTTCCTAATTTTGTAATTTTAAAAGTTATACTTTAATATAAGTTCCATTGATCTACTTTATTTAATTTTTTAGGCACATATCGAACAAGAAATTTTAAACTCAAATACGTAAACCTTGAAAGAATACTGCAAGCCAATGGGACATTCTAGAAATAAATCTTTAATTTCACAAATAATTTGTTATTTCAAATGCTTGTAACCTTAAATACAAAAATATTGTAGCTATAATGGTGTATGTTGGTCCACAATTTTTCTAACCAAGATCCTCTAATAATATAGTTTCAATAATATATTGTTCATTGGATTTTCATTTATTTCTAAAAATTTTAGAACCTTGAACTTCTCTGATCTCTAAACTTTTCATATAGTGCCTTTCAAGCTCAAAATGAACCACTTTCAAATTTCTTTTATTCAATTTCTATTCATTTGAGCTTAACAAATTCAAAACTTACACCAAAATGCTTATGAATATTATTTTCATTTCTCTACGAAGTTACATATTATTATAAGATTTTATGATTACCACAATTTATGGAAAGATATTGCTTTAAAATAAAACATACAAATCAATTAGATGCATTTCAATATAAATTTGAGAGAGTACATTTTAGTCACATAACCATACATGTATAAAATATTTGTTTCTGGAAGTACATCATCAACACTGAATAGTGAATTTAGGTTCCATAACTTCAGGAAAATTACTTTACAAGTCATCAAAGTGAACAACTACTTCCAATCAACTATTTTTGTTTATACACATAGAGGTTCATGAATACCAATTAGGCAATTACAACTAGTACATTTAATTCAAAAGTAATAAATTTTTGCAAGAAACAATAAATATTTGTGTAGTATAGAAAATCGAGAAATTACTATGGACAACCTAATCTCACTATTTACTGTAATGAACTACAGTACTTTACTGAAGTTTCACCGGTCCAACTAAACTTTCGGAAGTTTAGAGTCGGCACTTGCTGACTTATCTAAATGTAGCTTCTTTAACAAACCAAAAATAAACTAAAACAAAAAGAGACAGATAACATGTAGCATGTCAATATTCTACATCCGCCTCACGCTATTCTAAGCACCTTAGTTTCTGCAACATACTCGGAAGGTACTATTCACCGTTCTTGACAGCCTAATATTAGGACAGGTGCTTCTAAAATTTCATTGGGAACTCAAGATTGCATCGTTCGAATTCAAGATGTTGCTCCAACGTTGCTTTCATAATCACCTCTCACTATTTGCAACATTTCCATTGACAGACGTTGCTCCGTTCTTCAAAGCCAAGAAAACGTTGCTAAAAAACGTGGCAACACCCCATATATTCTAGTAGTGCAAGACAAGGTAGTGGTTTCAAAGATGCTGCATGCAAGAGTTTGGTAATTGGCAGATTAATTTTGGTGGCCGCCTGTATGAGTGGAAGAGATACCATGCATTTAATGCATGGTACAAATTTAGAAATCATGCAGTATTTTCCACGCCCAATGTGAAAAAGAGATTTTCATGAAACAAGAAAAAATCCAGATTTGAGACTAGAACTGTAGAAAGACTGGACAGTGCTTTGGGGGTTTCATACGAGAAGAGGAAGCGACGACCATTCTCTCTACCGCAGTCAGTGTTGAGTAGTGGATGCCATTGTTATTGTTGTGTGATCACTTTCTGAACAACCAATTTTTGGCGAAGCAGTGGACTTGCAGAGTTGCAGAATACACTTTCAAGTGGGGACACGACACGAAGTGAGTTATCGGAGCGCAGGATGCAAAAGTCTAGAAAAGCGGCCTGAAGAGAAGTTCCGTGAAAACTAATCCTCAGAAGGTTCACTGCTGAGTCCTGTGACCAACTGAAGCCGTGAAGCAGTAAGCGAGTGCTAAGCATTCTATGGTTTTACTAGACCAAGAGCGTGGAAGTGTAGTCAAAGAGGTAAGACATGGAGGTGGTCATTATTTACATTTTGAATGTTGGACACGAACGGAGTAGAGGTGACGTTTTTGTTTCTAGTATGAGTGCAGTGACTGTTTGTGGCTTGTTTTTTGAATATGAAGCTCAAGTCTTCTCAATAAGTAATCTTCATCCCCAAAAATGGAGCGGCATGGGAAAATCGATACAGATTCGGAATATGACGGATCCTCGCATCTTTATTTTTTTTGTACTCCTACTGGCCGTTTTGGACAACAGAAGATGAGTGAACACGAGGAGGCTCAAACAACACAACCAAGTAATGTCAATTGTCAGACGAAACCAACAACTGAAACTATGGAGGGGGCCAGTAACATTATGTCGACAGTCCTCGGTAGTCACCTTCAGGACTTGGTGATGAAGGCGGTACTCCAGACCACTGCTTCTTTAGTCAGGTCATCAGCCACAGTACTTCCTCATGCGACAAATATTGTTCTTCCTTCGACAGTTGTTCCTGTTGGAGACCCTGGTTCAAGCAGCACGTGGAATGAATTGGCATTTCACAAAGCTGAAGCAAAGCAAAACAAGAAGCTTGACATGATGAGGACGTCGGCGGGGGAGGAGTCAGATTTGCAAGAGGGTTTTCCTCTTCTAGAGAATGCCACTCCTGAGCAGAGAGCACTGCGCACACGCAGGCTTAGCAGGTGGCGTGCCAAGAAGGCTAGAGACTTGACAAGTAACCGCAAAGCTGTGAAGAAACTACCTTACGTCATTCACGTTGATGGAACAAGCAAACCACGAGGCATTCACAAGCGTCAATGGAAAGCTACAGTGCGTGGCCAATGTGGTCGCTTGGACCCAACAAAAGACAACATCAACCATCACCCGAAAAACGTGGTCGACAGTATGTGGCATGCTCTTGAGAGGGAGTGGGAGTTTCAAGGATTTGCACACAAAGCTAGGGAAATGTTTGAAAAGTCTGCAACAAAGTTCATGCGCAATAAGAAGATGCAGTTGAAATATAAATGCCAAAAAAATGTGGGTAGAGTAAAACCAAATGAAGTCACTCCTAGTCATTGGTTGAAGATAGTGGACCTCACAAAAAAGTCGATGAAAGAACAAGCAGCTGGTACATCAAGGAAAAGAGCCTCGGAAGGGAAGGTAGTTGACTCGGAAAATGACATGGAGGAGACAGACATCTTTTGTGACTCGCAGGAGAGCATGGAGCATTCATAAATCTGTGTGGTGAATGTTTGAGTGCAAGTTGATTCGGTGTTTGTTGCCCTCCGTCATGAAGTAATAATTTACTTATATTCATTGGCAATGTGCTATCCTATAATGCAGCGTCCATGTCATGTGGAAGAGAAAAACGACGGCTTTGGAAGAAGAGACGTGTTGGAGAGGGAAAAATCAGAGGAAAAACGGCAGTCACTATCAAACTCAGAGACAGAGGTGAGCTGCCGTTTTTTCTGACGTCTTTTTTGTAGTCAAAAATCACCATTTTTTGAAAAAAAGAAATTTTGATTTACATAATATTTTGTATGTGCCAGGCATGCGAAGTTGAGTTATCGAAGAGGAGTCGGAAGTTTTCCATGATGGCCGACAAGTCTATGGCATCAGAGGAAGAGGACTTGGAGTCTCAAATTACAAGTTTGAGAAGCCAACTGGTATGGCTAGAAAATTCTAGGAAGGTAAGGGCAGATGCATGCATTTGTAGGGGTAAAGTATTGCAAAAAAAAAGTGACTCAACTGAAATGTGGTTTTCTCTAAAGGCAAGAAATCATGATGTCAATGCAGTGTCGTTGAATGTGACATGTCTTTGCAGCAGTCGAAGCATGCATATGAGGTTAAAGGTCAATTGTGGCTGGAAGGTACTTGAATCAGTGAATGCGGATAGCTACTGTGTGGACTTTTTTTTCCTAAGAGATGATTACAGTATTGGAATGAATAAAAACTATTTTTGAATTGCGGAAGTAGACGCACATAAAGCAATTATTGAAGGCTTTCCTCCTTCCTCTGCAGACACAGATGTCACCGACTGACCAATTCAACGACGTGGCTCTCAATGTGTGTAAGGGAAAAGGCACCGTCAAAGAGGTCAGACGAGGTACATGGCAAGAGAATTCCATTTCAGTACTATGATTTGCACGGTTGTTTTAATTATAGGTCATGCAGGTAATGGGTCGTAATTGAACTAATTGGTTTTCTGTGGAGCCTGGCAGTGTCTAAGGCCACGAAGGAGAACGTACCTCCCACTGCTATCTCTGGCGAGAGGGATTCCAGTAATTTTTCAGGGACAAACGGAAAAGGCAAGGAGAAAATGTTGCAAAGAAAAAAAACTCCTATAGAGAGTAAGCAAGCTTTGCCACGTGTGGAATATAAAGCATTGGACGGAAACTTACTTGCACGGGTCTGTGACATGAACGAAGTCGAGGTGCACAGCTTAATCCATGTTACCATGCATTCCATTTGTGAATGACTGTGATGTCAGTGCCATGCTACTAGATTGTATGAGTTCATGTTAACTTGACGTGCTTGACGTATGAGAGCATTGTCATGTACTTGAAACCATTGTCTAAGCATTTGTAGAAGTAGAGCAAATAGGTTCACTTGCACATACTACAGTTGCAATTTGCGAATGTGTTCGTTATAATATTCCGCAATGTCATTTCCATGTTATCTGGTGTCCATGTGAACCTTACTCACAATCAGGCCATGGGTTGGACTGTAGGGGGAACAAATGGAATGCAGTGATGTTGTATCGATGGCTACAATCATACAAGGCAAAGAAGAAGATATTGGAAAGGGTGTCCTCATGGGTTTAGCGGGTTCTAAATTTGCTCGTAAAGTTATACCAAATGGATGGTGCAGCATTAAAGTGAGTTCTTGCACTCCCAGCGGAGGTTCTGAAACATGTCAAATTCCTTCTGGTTGGAAAGATCAAGGACAACACAAGACTCTCAAAGATGCGGAGGGCCGTATCATTTTGTGGCCACATACTCTTCTGCACGTTTGAAGGCAGAAGAGGGCAGATGTGCACACCGTTTGTGTGCCGTGAAATAGAACTTTGTACATGTTGAACACATCTTTAGCTAAGTGTGATTGCAGTTAATGAGTACGTATAAGTGAAGAATATTTTCGTCACTATGGAGGTCGTCAATACTTAAGTCTTTTCAACATACAGACTTATGGACAACAAGGGTAATTTTTCTATCTTAGTGATCATAGAGCAGCTTGAGGAATGTCAGATATTGCAAACTACAAACATAAATTGTAGTGTGGTATGGATTTCTTGAGCAGGGAATCAGAGGATACATTGCACGACACAATACAGATAACACTGTACGTGATGTGCAAGGCGGAATCAATTTTTACTCTTTACCGCAATATAAGGCGGAATATGCTTTGGATTTGGATAGCAGCACTTTTTAGTACTCATATCAATAAAACTTGTCATATACACTGTGTTTTCTACAACGTTTTCTACAATTCCATTGGCCACAACAGGGAAATATAATTGAATATAAAAATAGATGAAGAAGAAGCCATCCTATAGATTAACGACAGATTATTGAATCTCCTGTCGCAGAGCTCCAAATTGTAGATGACTAATAGGTTTGCTTATTTAACGGTGGACACTGGAACGCCATGTGGAAGATATCGATGTCGACTATAATTGCAAATTACGAGCAAAAAGATTCAGGACCGCACAAGTTTCACCTGCACAGATCCTATGCAGAGTAAAAATAGGTTGCCATGACGAATTCCATTTCCGCTTGCTTCATATAACAAACACGCTTAGATGTCTGTAAAAGTCATGTTCTACTATTTCAGTACGGTCCGATCAGGCACGTCCTAGACACAACTTTTTATTGACATAAATACTTAACGGACATGCAATTTCAACATGCGTATTCTTACTGAAAAACAGCCTTAAATCACCCACTTCTGTAGTAGTGACTAGTTGCAAACGAGGTTGGCATATTAGTTGAGCTTTGACATAAAGCCATTTGAACATCTTCAATGGGTGTATAAAATATAGGTGTAACAAATATAGGATACAATGGTCACAAGAGGCCCAACAAATTTGGTAAGGAGGTGAGGTGCAACACTCTCCAATGCAACAATGGTAAGACAAGTTGCATGGACACTTTTGGTCTAGTTGACAACTCCTCAGTAGTTTAGACAAAAGGCATTTACCTCAAGTAAAAGACAATGCTTGTCTTGGAGTGCTCAAGTACAATATGTATGCCTTCAATTTTTTAATTTTTTGGCGGCTTTTGGCTCACAACCAAAATGTAAAATATGCCATGTAGTAAGGTAATTGTAAGATACACATGTACTGTTTTGCATCACACCTTGCTTGTTGATTTTCCTTTGGGCCACAACTTTGTGTTCTAGCTCTAAATGACTTTAGATTCATAAGTAAGATACTCATGACTATTATACACCTTGTCATCTTTTTTCACATTTAAAAAAAATATTTTATTATTCAAAAATAGATCCCAAAGTCTCCAATTTTTGTCGCACTTGCCAATTTGGAGGATTTTAGTACTATTTAGTGTCCAAAAGAAAGAATTTGGAGTTGAAGTTTAAAGGAGATGGTCTTCTAGTAGATTTGCATTTATTGTTCAAAGGAATTATAGAAATATTTAATTTTATGTTGTATAAAAGTCCACAAAGTGGCTTCTTTCTACTTACATTTCAAAAGATGTGATATATATTTTTGGTGTTCTTTTGGTGAATGACCATCACCATAGAGTTATTACAAATGAACTATTTTTTTTAATTTAAAATAAATTCTATTATTTAAAAACTAAAACATCAAAATATCTATTTTCTTGAGAGTTTGCCTATTGATGTGATTCCTTCTATGTACCAAAATTGATTGTCTTGTATTTGTAATAAACTTGATAGAAACAAGGGCTATTTAGAAAAAGAACAAATAGAAAAAGAACAAAGTGAGTTGCATGACTTAGTAAGCATTGTCAAAGCTTTCTTTTGAGGTTCAATTTAGCTTATGGTTGTCATAACTTATAGTGTGGAAGTCCATCAAAAAAATTCATCTAGATATTGTAACTACCATTTTTTATGCAACTCTACAAGTAGGGGATCTTTAGGACAATCATTTTATGTTTTATTCTTCTACCGGCCTATAGTACTTAGTATTTGTTTTTGTTTTGCATATATGTGGTTGTAATTCTAGTCCGACAATTTGTTTTCTCTTCTTGTCAACAGAACATTTAGACTTTGGAAATGATTTGATGTTTTTTCATTTGTATTTTGCGGCTTATCCCTTCAAAATGATTGTTTAGGTGGGTAAAAATTTACATGTGATGAGTCAATTGGATGGTGTAGATGTGGAGAGATTTAAGGTTGTTCTCCAATGAATTCTTGAATAAGCATCACACTCTGAACTTAATAGTATTGTATGAAGATTAACACTTTATTATGAAACTTGTTGTCATGCTTATCTTATTATTAAGTTTCTTATGTTGTAGGGGTTGTTCAATAAGTCATTATATTTTTGAAAAAACTAATGTCCACTTCAATAGTGAAAATCAAATTAAGTATGTTGAATATAGTAGTTGGTTAGGATAACTTGATTAGGATTAAAATCAACATAATTTTGTTGATGATTGCCATGTCAAAATTCATTTGTCTTGTGAAATGCCATGTCATTCCATGTCATTACAAGCCTCTATGTGGACTTTGATGTAGAAATTGTCTTGGAGAAAATCTTATAATGTAAATATATTTAAAAATTCTTATATGTACAAAAATGAATGTCTCAAAAATATACTCCGTACAAATTAACAACAGAAAGTAAAATTTTCATTTTATAGATTTTCACTTGGAAATGTAAAACATTATAAAATACACCATTATGTGTTGGCATTTGTGAAAATCATGTAAAAATTTGTACATTTAAGAAAGCCAAATTGACAAGGCATTTTATTTCTATACACAATTCCAAATCTATAAAAATTTATAATTCAATAAATATTTTCAACTCTATCAAGCTCTTAGAGTTAGAACTTGAATTTTTTGAATCATTATTTATCAATGGAAGTGCATCCCAAAGTACTCTGAATAGGTACAAGAAGGAGTACAAGTAGAGGGGCAGTGGTCTACACTGAGGACTTACCAAAAACTTACCTATCCTCTGATACCTGGATGTATGATAACCGAGTGCGGCAGCGGTGTTCGCAAGGATGAATGATCGCAAGGCTTTGACCGTTGGGTAGACCGTAAGTCCGCGTGGGACGAAACGACCGTTGGCGGGAAGAGGCCCGGCCTTCACTCCCATTTGTTACCACTGCGCTCTGTAAATTCACATCTCCCCCAATTCCAATCCCAGTTCATGTTTTTGCTTCGATTTACGGCCTCCATTTGGTGTCAGATTCTATTCAGGTGATGTACATGTGCATGTATATCACGGAGTTCTATCGGAAGCAGTCCTCTGGCGTCGCGATTTCGTGCTTTACATTCTGCCAATCGGTGGGCTAGTTAACGAGTGTCATTTCGCTGATGCAATCGGTGCAAGTGGAATTTCGCAAGTGTTTGATCAAGAAACAACCGGAGATTGACGGTTTTTTGTTGGGTTTGAAGAATTTTCTGGGTTGCGGTAGTCCAGTTTCGATTTCGTAATTGTGTAGCACACGGTAGCCTCGTTCTTTCCGATTTGGGTTTCCTTGAGAGAGTTGGTGTCGATCGGAAAAGGACTGGTTGTTTTTGCTCGCTTCTGTCTTTACCCCAATTAATTTTTTTGGTAGCTATGGCGGTGACGCGAGTCCAGCACGTGACCCAAGCAGCCTCGGAGGGCTTGAGTGCGAAATTTTGTGACCTATGCGACCCGCACGACCTGACGAGCATCCGCGCTTCCAAGAGGACGATCTCCAAGCTGACCGCGAAGTCCCGAGCTTCCAACAAGGCCCTTCGACAGCTGCGGAACAAGGAGAGAAGAGTATTGGCGTCTTCCTCGACGGACGACGACGCCTTTCTGATGTCGTTCATTCCGCTGAAAACAGAGCCGAGTCTGTACAGAATGCGGCGTAGTTTCAGCGTGTCGAAATTGGGAAGTCCTGCGACGTCGGTCGACTTCCACATGGCGTGCAATTCTCCACGGAAGACGGGCCATGGGGTGACGAAGAAGCTGCTGAGGTTGTGCATGGGCTCAAGTGCGAACAAGTATACACCCCTACCAGTGTACTGAAACTAAGGAGATTTCTTACATTCCCTCGTAAGGACGTATCCATGGTCATGGGAGACATCAGGGCGTAGGATTTCGAATGTCGTTGTGTCGTAGGAGTCTCCAGATTGGTAACTTGTGCTCTAGTGATAGCCTTTGTCATTGAGCAGTTTGTGTTACAGAATTTCTATAGCATGCAGGCTAAGGTTACGGGCGATGATTTCCTAATTGTAGTGACAAGAGGCTGGAATATCAGTGAAGGGCAATCATACTTCCTGTCGTGCTGATGCTCCACTTGTCGGCTATAGATTTTGAAGCAGAATAAACCACCGAGTGCGGTTTTCAAGCGAGAGTCAAAGCTCTCCAAGAGAATTGTAAACAGACATTGATATACTAAAACATTTGTATTTTCCTGTTTAAGCAACATCTTCAACTTGACCTCAGATGCATGTCGTTGCGACTCTTGTCTCTGCCTTCGCCGCCTTTGCACCTGCTTTGTGACAAACTTGACCGTTAATGCCACCCTGCGATGGTAACTTAGATCCGACTGTTCGTGCTGTCCATGAGCTTGGAGTGTTCGTACTAAGACTCAGAGCAGCAAATTTTACCTTTTCTATTTTCGTTTTCCGTAATAGACGCCATTCTGAGTTTATCCTCGACGTGTAGGGATTAGAACGAGAATTGCGACGAAGTACTGAGTTGATTTCAGTAGTTTTTAAATTTGCTGTCCAGCTACTTTGTGATTTGTCACAAACTCTTGAAGCAATGTCATTTTTACGATGGCGAGGTGAGTGAGCTGTAAATCTTTGAATTTTTGAATTGAGGACCATTCAATCTGATAGAGTATTCAGTATTGATGTGCTTTAATCTGCGAATGAGTTATGACAGCGAAGTGGAAGAGAGGCATTTCAGCTGGAGACTGTCACAGCCAAATTGTCATTTTGGGGGGCCGTTATCTGCAATTAAAGATCTCAAGTGATTCATGTCTAAAAGTAAGAAACTTCTTGTAAGTTCGTGGTTGCAGAAATGTATTGATCTGAGTGACGTCGATGTACGTGCGTGCTTTGCCACTGTTTGGTTTTTGTGAATCAAATATACCACATGTGTGCAGATCAAGTGAAACTGATCTCAGAGATCCCATAGATCTCTGAGATCTGAGTGCTAACATATCAATTGGGCCGTTCGGGCGATACTGAAGACTGCTTGTACCCAGGGTCTCACGCAGTTGAGGTCCTGTTTGAAGGTGACTATTGTACTGCATCCTGTATCCTAAAACCTAAAACCCTATTTATTTTTACACAATAGGATATGTATTACGGTAAACCCTATACCCTAAAACCCTTAATTATTATTTCTGTTTATTTTTTACAGGATAGTATATGTATTACGTTAATCCAATGAAATTCATAATGTAATGTGACGTCAAATTGCGGTATTGCACCACTCAGATCTGAGTTGGAGTCTTTACCCCTAAGGACCAGGTCATTAAATGTCATTCAAATTTCAAACAGGGGAAGAATGCAAACATGTCCCATGCAGAGAATCTAGGTTATTCATGCATCTAATTTTTTGCAAATTTTTCTGTAAGTTCTCAAACATTTGAACGGTGTAGATTATTAGGACTTCTTTTTTGCAAAATAACTAGAGCTTGAAGGATAGTGGGATGTCTTTCCTCAGAAAGTAACTTTTCTAGTTCAAATGATTACCCTTCAAAATAACTTGAATAAATAAGTCAAAGAAAAATCTCAATAAATCACCATAATTAGAACATTTTGAATACAACCGGGAAAAAAAAACTTGTAAAAATAAAAAATATTCAATGTACAATTAAATAAATAAGAAAGAAAAATCTTGTAAAAATAAAAAATATTCAATGTACAATTAAATAAACAAGAAAATTTAAATTTATGGTTTAAATTTATAAATACCTATTGGTTTGTACAATAGTAAATTCAAACATATGATATAATCTATGAATCATATTTCACAACCTTAGTTTAAAAGTCATTATTAAATTATTATTCTAGTGTCTATTTTATACTACCTCTTTATCATTTTGGAGATTTGGACTATTTGTAATCCTTAACATTGTAAGGATGAAGTGGCCCAAAAGTATCATATTGATAACTTTCTATACCACTATAGAAATGAAGAATGCACCTATTAGTCCAGAAATCACATCAATTTTGAGTGACTAATTTGGTCATAGGCTAGTATCCTTCTGGGGTTAAGAGGTTAATCACATAAAAATGTCACGTACATTAGGTGTTCGATGGATGACTTCACATGAGATTGTAGTTTGTAGGATGGGAAAAACTTCATCCAAGATTTTTTTTGGAAGTTGCTTAAGTACATTTTTAGTGAATAGTATTGCAAATTTCCTCAATATAGAATTATTACTTTTTCTAAAGAAAACAATGTTCAACTCCTCAAGAATAGGCCCATGCCCCTATATTCAAACTTCACAATTCGGCTTTTCTTTGTTTGCTATTGTTTTGAAACTAAATACGATATGAATAATTATTTTACATTGACTTTTAGAAATGAAATCTTATGTCTTCTACACGTGCTAAAAATTCTTTTTTTCTTGTGCAAAATTTGAAATTACCATTAATTTTTCAAGGAAAAAGTGAAGAAAATTGATATCAAACACAAGATATGTTCAAAAAAATCTAAATATCTTAGCATAGGTGTATTTTGCAATAAATCATTGAATTTTAAGATTTTTTTAATCTTCCAATTAAAGTATAAACTAAGCTTGATAATCTTCATTTCATTAGTTGGCTAGAATTTTTTTTTAAATTCATTTTTATGGCTAATATTCACATATGTTGTGGATGCTATGGACATTTTGTCCTGTAGATGACATTAAGTGGGATTGTAGGATAGAAAATTAAAAATGCTATTTTTGAATTTCAATTCAGCTACTAAAATGAAACTTATCAAGTGCAATTTCTACTTCAATTAGAAATTTTGAAAAATTTACAAATTTCAATGTTTTATAGCAATATGAACTTTGGGCCTATAATCGTGGTTTATTGATTTTCTAGTTTTAGAGTGACATGGTGACTATAGTTTATACCACAATGTTATACACAATAAAATATGTCTATCATGGTGAAATTTTTAGATTTTTCCAATATATTTGTATTTGATATGAGTTTTTTTTTATTTTTCTTGAAAATTTATAATAATTAAAAAAAATCCAAAACAGTTCAAATTTTTTTATGATAGTGGACATATGATTTCATCTCTAAAAACTTAAACATATAATTTCTTCATTCATATGTAATTGCAAAATAATAGCAAATACAATGATGGATAGTGAGGCTTGAAATTAGTGGTCATAGGCCCTTTCTTTTAGGATTAAGTTGTGACTTCTTATAAAGTTGTGTTGTAGATTTTTAGTGTCCTAATGTATAAAATAAAAAATAAATAAAAAATGTGTATTTCTTTAGCATTGACTATAGGGGACTTGGAAGTCATTAAAATTTGTCCCATGATACTCTCAAAGCCAAAGTATCATTACATATTAAGCAATGAACCTCAAAGCTTCAATAAATTATTAAGCAATAAGAAAAAGATATTACAAAGTTTTTTTTACAATATTGTTGATTTGACATGTATCATATCAAATCACTATGCAAAAAATTATGCCATTTCACATTGTTGAAATGTGTTAGAACCTACAAATGTCAATTCTCCAATCTTGGAAATATGATGACATTCAAAATATTTTGCATGCTTACAATAACTACCATAGCTAATTGAATAATAATCAAAGATTTTCAACAACATTTGGACATGCTACTATCCCCTCAAAAGAGGCAGCCACTCCTAGTCAATTAATTAGCCCTCCACCCCACCCCCACCCCCCACAAAAAAAATCAGTAGCCATTTATCATTTAAAAAAATAAAAATAAACTCTTCCATGTCGTTGATCTTGATACATATATTGGGATACGAATATTGGGATACGAATATTGGGATACGAATATTGGGATACGATACTTATATGGATATATGGTATGTATATAGATACAAAAAACAGATACAAAAACCAATTAACCCATATCGATTGTCAAACAAGTTCATTTTGAAAATACAAGAGTGAGGGAGGTGGGTGTACAAGGATTTTCAGATCAAATTATTTTTTAGACCCCCCCTCAAAAAAGAAGAAGATATAATGAATTGGAGGGGTTTTGAAAAATAATTTGATCTAAAACTTTACAGTGCATCACTATGTGTTCAAAAGATAGGAACACTATAGTATAAGTATTACACTTGCATAAATTAAATATTTTAAATATTTTAAATATTTTTGAATTTTTTGAATTTAATCAAACTTTAGTGAATTTTTCATTACAAGTAAAATTTTGACAGGATTCTTTAGTAAGGAAAATGGCAATTCTTTTCAGAATTTTCTAGAAATATTTTCATGAATCTTAAAACTTTATTGAGTAAAACATTATTAACCAAAATATGACTTCAAGTATTTATAATTCTTGTAATTTGTTCCAGAAATCACCCAAAAAAAATGTGAAAATTTTGAAAAGTGTATAAAATATAGATATAATTTTTCATGATTTTTTGAAGTTTTTTTGGACTGAGTTACAAGATTCATAATTAATTGAAGTCATTTTTTAATCAATAATATTTCACTCAATAAAATTTCAAAATTTATGAAATTCTTATAAAAAAATTCTAAAATTTTTTCTCATTCCTCTTATTGATGAATCTTAAAAGAATCACTTATACAAAAAGTTATTTTTTCACTATAATTTGATAAAATTATTATTTTTAGATCAATTTAAAAAATTATTTTATACAAATGTATTATTTGTAATTTTAACATGTTCAAAATTTGTTGAAATTTTTTCAATTTCTTTGTTAGTTATGGAAATATTTTGAACTGTTTGAATATTTATAAGAGCTATATATATTTGCCTAGATTTAAGCCATTGACAAAGGCAAAAAAACTCTTTGTAACTTTTCTAGTGTGCCATGTGTTGTTGCCACAGTTAAAATTAAAGTAAAATGGTTTTGTAATTTGTAACATGTAAAAACTTTGAAATTCAATATTTTTCACAACAAAGTGTTAAAGGCTGTATTCTTGGGAAAATAAAAGTAAAAATAAACTTTTACTTTTTTAATTCAAAAAAACTTTGAAATTCAATCATTTTATAATTGTAGGTCCAAAGACCACGAAATTGGCACAAATAAAAGGCTTTATGCACAAAAGAGTGCAAAAAATTTGTTTTGTGGCATTTGGATATGCAATGTAAAAGTTAAGATTTTTTCAAAGTAAAAAGAATTTAAATAAATTTCCCTCTATATGTATACCCAGTATTGTTGCCAAAACCAAAATTAAAGTAAAATTAATTATTTAATTTATGATTTGTAAAAACTTTAGAAACTTTATTTCTTATAATGTAATGTAAAAGGTTGCATTCTTGGTAAAATAAAAGTAAATATGATTTTTTTTTTTTAATTTAAAAAAAATTAAAATTCAATAACTTTCGCATCGTAATGTGAGAGGTTACGTTCTTACTACCAATAAAAGACTTTAGTGTGTCTACTATTGCCACAACCCAAATAAAATCAAAAATAATTTTTTAATTTTTAATTCATCAAAACTTTGAAATTCAATAACTTTCACATCATTTGCCCAAATGCCACAAAACAAAGTCCGTGCACCCCTCTTTGGCAAGAGCTTTTGAGCGGTACCAAAAGCACCGCGGAACGCCTCACACTTTGTTAGATCTCAACGTATCAAACAAAACAAACAATCTAATTTAAGGTATATGTTTGATAAAATTATTGTTTTTAAATCAATTAAAAAAATCATTTTATACAAATGTATTATTTGTAATTCAACATGTTCAAAATTTGTTGGAAAAAGTTTAATTTCTCTATTAGTTATGGAAATATTTTGAAGTGTTTGAATATTTATAAGAGCTATATATATTTGCCTAGATTTAAGCCATTGACAAAGGCAAAATGCTCTTTGTGACTTTTCTAGTATGCATGAAAATGATCAACCTAACAAATTAACCCTAAAAGGACATTGAGGAAGTTTTATGTCCTTTGGATGGTCAAATAGGTTTTTGTGCATATTGAAGAATGGATGATTTTTCATCTAATTTTTTGTATGCAATTTTATTGATGCTATATTTCACATTATTTAAGGAAGTTCAAAATATTTTAGTTGTTTTTTATTTTATATAGGGTAGTTTTTTCAAAAAACGGTAGTCTCCATTGTATTTCAATACTTTGAGTTTTTTTCCTTTAAAACTAGATTTTGACATTCAAAATTATTTCTTTTGCTTTTGAAAAAAATTAACAAAATCAAACTTCTAGTGTATAGTTTCTACATCACTTGAAAATTTTGAAAACTTCCTAAAAACAAGCATTGTAGTGAAGTTTAAAGTTGAAGATCCATAGCACATTTCTTAATATAGAGTGACATGAAAATTTTCTTTCATTACATTCAATAGCATGCATTATCACTACCTTGGCTTTAGAATAAATGATATAAAATATTCTACATCCACCAATATTCCATTAGTAGCTAAGTGAATAGGTTGAGGTTCAATGTAATGAATAGGGTACATGAAGGAAAGGTAATGGACATAAAGACTACTCAATGTTACACACAGAGTACATTACAAATGCAGAAAATTGAGCAGTCTTTATGTCCATTGCCTTTATAACCTTGTCCAAGGTCTTTTTTGAGATTCTTAAAATTTGCTTTAAATTGAACAAAAAGCCAACATTTTAATAAACTTTATCAATTTTTTATATTGTAACGATATCAATTCAAATTAAACATTTTAGAGATTACATAAGAAAAAAGCACACAACAATATCACTTATGAATTGAAAGATTATAATGTTTGATCTTGAAGGTGTTAAAGCTATTGTACAAAAGTAATTTGCAATTTTTCAATCCTCTTTTCACTTGTCAAATCCAAAAAATTGGTCACCTAAAAAATACAAGGTTAAAAGACAAATCATATGGCTTCTCAAAATCTACTCTATAATTTTTTTAAATGAATTTTTAATGTGATTTTTCTTCAAAATCTAGTATGTTTGAAGCTCATTTCGTAAAGCCCTCAACACAAGAAAATCAAGATTTGCAATGGACACCCTTGCACAAAATCTTCAATAAAAAAAACATTTTAATTCATTTTCAAAATCAGATTTTTGATGCTAAAACTAAGCTTCCAAAAGACTTTAAAAAATATATAAACTCTTAAAATATAGTAACTTGGTTAGGTTTTATTTAACTTCAAAGATTTGTTGACACCAAAATTTGGTGCCTCGGGCATTTAGGAATTAAATATCAAGACAGCAATCAAAGGGTGAAGCTCAAACAAGCAATCGCCCTTCGGTTTGAGAGTGCCACACAAAGAAATGGGCCTGTTACAACTTTCAACACCTTATTCTTATTAGATAAGTACATTGAAAATAACCTGTCAGATCAATACCATCCTCGGGCTGTTGAATGTTACGGAGTAGTTCGCACCTCGAAAGCTGACTAAAGCAGCAAGACTAGATACGGTACAAGAACAAGTATACTACCTGACAAATTGCTCATTCTGTACATAACATCACTGTTTATAAACAGGTCCTATGG
Source organism: Antitrichia curtipendula (assembly GCA_951230915.1). Classification (NCBI taxonomy): domain Eukaryota; kingdom Viridiplantae; phylum Streptophyta; class Bryopsida; order Hypnales; family Leucodontaceae; genus Antitrichia; species Antitrichia curtipendula. Next base: position 35,564,728 of record OX579634.1, on the reverse strand, counting down.
ATTAGTCCACGAACTCTTGGATCAGTGGACCTACGTGATTGCGAGGCTTACGAAAATGGGCAAACAGTCATCCCTTTTGCAGCCTTGGGCCGAGCCAAGCAGCGGTCCACCCAAGCCTCGATGCGGTGGAAATTCTTCAGTCCCACCTTCTCACCACCAGCGTACCCCTTTTCCAGACATCTCACCCACGGAAAGATGGCCATATCGGCGATGGAGTAGCCATCGTCAATGATGAAGTCCCGACCCTCCAGCCGCTTCTCAATCACTCCTAACAGACGCTTCGCTTCGGTGGAGTATCGCTCCACCGGGTAGGGGTGATCACACTTGTCCTTGGCGTACTTGAAGAAATGACCAAACTGTATTCAACATGAAACAGAAATGTTTACAATACGTTAATCGGACGTTCATTTGCAGTGGACAGTTCAGTCAGACCTCATTTCTAGTACGGAACTCTGATATATGCTCAGACTGCGTCGCATGGTGTACACATGTGATTTGGACAGTTTCCGCGTGTCATGTTCTGACCACATGTGATTTTTCTGCCATAGTGCACTAGCCTACAGAATGTGCATCAATACTTAAAAAAGTGTCATTCCAGAATTTTTACACTCAACACTTTCTAATGACACTTGGGAATTGCACGTTCCTCACTGGCTGTCATTTTGTGTAAGCATTGATTAGCTTAGAGAATTTGTGAACACATGTCAGTGAGCATTTAAGGCATTTAGAGCCTGTTTGTCCCAGGCAGAGCAATTCGTGCAATTATGTTAGAGAGGGTTGAGTACGCATTGCCTAAACCGAGGGTTTTAATTGATTTACAATCAGAACTCTTTTAAGTGACCTTCTCTAAAACAGACATTGTAAAATAGCACTAGAAAGGCTATCATAGAGTGTAGCTCACTTGTCACATTCAAGCTGTGTCCGAGTCATTTTGTTGGGACCCCAGTAGTCAGACTAGCGAGATCAGGATAGGACGCTGAAAGACACTAAACCAGAACGGATAAGCAAAAGACAATACCTGACCAAACATGGGCCCAACTCCACCCATCTGGAAAAACACCCACTGAATGGTCTCCCATTTCAGACGAGGATCATGAGACAAAAACTTCCCCGTCTTCTCTGCGAGGTAGAGCAAGATTGCACCACTTTCAAAGACGTTGATCGGCTTCCCATCTGACACATTCCAAGCCCAATTGCACTGCAACGTGAACCCATTGTCCATGCCCCATTGATCACAAAACATTTCTGATTGAATATTAAATCGGTACTCCTGAAAAATTCCGTCTCAAAATTCTGTACAAAAATTGCAGAGGTCAATTTGCGAAATCAAGCATTATAAGAAGATGTCAGTCAATAAGCTCACCTGGGCCGTTAGGATCAACGATTGCAGGAATCTTGGAGTTTGGGTTGACGGCAATGAACTCCGGGGTAAACTGGTCATTCTTCATGATGTTGATGGTATGCGGATCATATTCTAACCCCATCTCCTCGAGCGCCACACTGACCTGTAGCAATCATCCGCCGAAGCAATCGGACACAAACTTAGGGATGAGCAAAATTACGATATTCTGAAGCATAATTCCTTCACAAGTTAAGGAGAGCATCTACTCTATCCTTCACCTCTAGTCACGAGTACATCGTTTCAAGGTTCTTCACCTAACATGGTTTCAGAGTTACAATCATTCGTCACAAATCGCAGACTGTGTTCCATAATGTAGGGCAATTTCTAATCGAAACATATAAAATACTAAGGTAGAAACGTCGACATTAAGCCCCCCAAAATACCCAAACTTATGAGAGCATACCTTCTGGCCATTGGGCGTGGCCAAGCTGTAAAGCTGAATTTTCGACGCCATTGTACCGTTCACTAGTTTCGCTACAAGAGAAGCTAGAGACAGAAACCTGAAATTCCACGTTAGGTACGAAACACGGTCAGGTGAAAAAAACCCAGCAATGATCGACAGCACAATTAGAAAGAATCAAGACGACCATCACTGACCGTTACTAAACTAACCAGGTCCAGTTGCTGCACATTCATGCACTGGGAATGGGCACAATCCAAATCCTAACCAAAATCCAAACCAAAATCCAAAATCCAAAAAGATATAGAACCCGCTCGAGAAAACACCGACATTGATGTTAAGAAAGCTCACACACACAGATGCAACATTAAGCATCAAATCAGAAATGAAAAGAAACCTATCATACAACAAAACATGCAGAAAACTTTGAATCCAATCCCAGTTTGTTTACCTTCGACGAAGTTGCAATTACTTCGATACAGCAGCAGACGGAGTTCAAACATACAGAGATGGACAAGGTAATCGAGGGACAGTAACGCTGACACTTGGATCATATACGAGGGACCTTGGAAACCCCATAGAAGACGCGAGACGTTAAGTACCCCCCCACGAGCTTTCCGGGGGGGGGTACTTAACGTCTCGCATAGATGAAGACCCACTCATCACGGAAGCTCAAGCCTAGAACGTTAGGAAGCTTCTGAAGGGCTTTCTCACCTGCATTCGGAGTCGAGGAATGAAATATGGATGAATGTGGGATGAGACATAGAGTGTCGTCACAGTACTGTACAGTATGAAACTGACCGAGGAAGGAACCTCTGCAGGTTCAGTGCAAGCAGTGTTCATGAAGCGGTCTTCTTAAGTTATCACTGGGGGAAGGTTACACTCCTCAAAGCTTTTATCAATCTACTCCCTTAAAAAAAAAAAGTATTTATTTTTAAAGATAAGAAGAAGTCTCATCTATTTCACTTTTGATCATATTTTGGGGATTTCTATTGAATTAGTTATGGATTTTTGAAATTGGACTTTAGGGTGCTCTGAAATCATCCCCACCTTTGAATGTTCTATGTGCCTACATTAAAAATTATAGTTTATATATATACTCTCATGTATTAGTGGATGTTTTTAACCCCTTAACCCCTAAAGGCCCGTTTGTCCCCTCGAGGGACAATTTGGGTCCAGGTAGGTTCTTGTGACCTCAATTTGTAGAGAATTTTTTGGGGATTTTTGAGGTTGTGCGGTTCTGCGAGAGCTTTGTGGATATATAATTTTTATTTCAAATGGTGCTCGGGAGAAAAAGTTATGCCAAAAATAGAGTTCAGCGGGCAATACAAAAAAATCACAGAAAGTCAAAATAAATTTCTTAAATATTTTTTCCAAAATCTATGTCTTTTTGTGTACATTTGAAGCTTTGGTTCATTCTATTTGGACTAATAATGAAAAAGTTATGGACAATCTTAGTTTTTCGGGCAATCTAAGCATCTTCTTGAAAAAATAACTTTTAGGATTCATTTTTGAATGCAATTTTTACAATTTTCAGAAAAAAATTGTTAGACAAGGTTGAATTTGCTTGCTAGAACAATCTCACCGTCGGGGTTATGGTATTTCAATTTTGTCTTAGAGCTATTAACGATTTAGTTATTCCTTCAATCTTGAACCTACTTCTACTTAACAATTTTTTAATGAGTGAAAATTTAGTGTTTTTTTCTTGAATTTTTTTTCCTAGATTCTCAACTGAAGTATTCAACATATAAACTTAGAAAATCAAAATCAGCAATACAAAAAATTTAAGTTAAATAGGTTCAAAGCCCAAAAATCTAGTCAAGCAAGGTGCAAAAAAACTTATTTTCTTCACTTTGAATGCAAATATTTTGCAATCTATTTGGTCAAAGTTTCTGAAATTTCTTGCATACATTCTCGTACTAGTCTAGTATAAGATCCTATGGTTAGATATGCAAAAAAAAAACAATTTTCATAGTTTTTTGCTCTTTGCAATAGAAGTGGCAGTTTTGAGTGTGTTTTGATGGAGAAAAGGCCTCGGGGCTTTAGGGGTTAAAGACTGGACATTCAAATTTTGAACAACGGATGATTGCAAATACATCCCAAGCACACAAAAATGCCTTTTTTCATCCCATCAAATTTTTTGAAGATTCTTGTGTTAGTTCTTTAACATTTGTATTGTATAAATTTTGAAGACTTTGCTTTGCAAATATTAAATAATTCAAAGGATATTGATAGGTCTAGCCCCAAAAAATAACTTTTCCAATTTTGAAAATGATTGTTCTAAAAAAATTTGAATTAAAAAATTTAATTAAATCTTCAAAAATCACTATTATGAGAACTTAATGTTTTGAACTTAAAGGGAAAAAATTCTTGTGATGATCACAAATATTCAATCTACAATTAATTTTGAAAGGAATGTTTAATTTTTGGCTCAAGTTTTATTGAAAATTATTGATTTGTATACCAATTGATCTAATCATATGGATATGATCTATGGATCATATTATACAACTATTGTTCAAAATTACATACATGTAGTCACAATGTGAAATATGTGTGTATTGTGAAATATGTGTGTCTTTAAAAATGTTAGATTGTCTAATTTATTATGTGAATTAGTTTTATTTTAATGATTTCGTTGCTTTCATCTTTGTATGGCTATGAACTAGAAGAGGTCAATGTGTAATGCATAGACATTTCAATCTTATGTCTCGCGATACACTAAATTTGTTGCAGGAACTATAAAGAAACCATGCAAATGTGACAAAAGTCAATATGACTAGGTGGTCATACTGGCTTTAACACAATCAAATTTACCATTCTAAGTGTTCTAGTCATATGCTAGTCATATATGTTTCTCAGATGATGGAACCTCAATGGACACTTTATGGAAAATGTATTCAATTTGTTCCGACTACAATTTTTTAGTTTCATTAGACAATATGACTATGGATAGTGCAAGCAAGACTATAGTAACCAAATCACATCAACATACACTAGAAGAAATCTTGTCCAATGTGACATGTCTTTAGTGACTAAAATGTGTCTTTTGTCACTTAAAACTTGATTTTGAGTCACAAAAGACACGTCACAAAAGACATTTAGTCATTAAAGACATGTCACATTGGACAACATTCTATTAATGATAGGTATGTCTTTAATGTATTTGTTTTTATTTTTCCTTTTTTGCATCCTTCTACATGGTCAAGGTGAACTAAATCCCTTATTGCCCATCCATTGGATGGATGGAGGATGGATGGAGGATGAAAGGGGTTCCTTCAACACATTCACAATGGGGTTCCCGTTGTTCCTTTTCTTGTTTGCTCCTAATTCTAGTTCCCTCTACTTGTTCCCTTAACATTATCTAGTACTAGATCCAAAATAATGAGCTAATAGAAGCCAATGGCAACATAGAAAAGGGTCCATTTGGAGTCCTTTTGAAATTTCATTGAAATGTTCTACTCAAAAACTTCATCAATTTCATCAAAATTAGTTTTAAAAATTATTCAAAGTTGTCAATAATGACAAATTCTATTCAAAATATCATCACTTTCAATGAAAATGTTTCTAAATTACATAATTCAAAATTCAACAAAGGACTAAAAAGCATTGGTTACATAAATTTTCCTATAGTTAATTAAGATGAAATGACAACATCATAGACTATATAATAGTGCAACATGACACTATATCATTTATGAAACATAAAGGATATATATTTTGGAGAAATCTAAAAAAATTGAGCTACACAATCAATAATGGTCCAAAAAATAATAATTACATCAAAATTGACTCCTATTACCTCATTTGGACCCTATTGATATGATCTATTATATGATATGTTCCAATGGTTAGTCAATCTAACAACAAGCACTTGATTCAAAATCCATGCATGCCACAAAATTAAAAGATCTTTCACGAAATAACATTAATTATATCAGTTATATTAACAAATAAATTGTTCTTAAGTTTTTTAAAGGAGCAAAATCTTAGACTCATATATCCTATCCAAAACCATTTTTGAGAGAGATGATATGCACCAATGATTCATAATTCAATAAAGATAGATCAATTTATACTAATGATCATGCTTTATTCCAAGTTGCTCAATCATTTATGGTGCAATGGTAGGTAAAAGATTAAAGCATCTTAAACATAGATTATAATTCTTCTTTTGAAATCATATGTATTATGAATTTCATTTCAATTTTTTTGGATTTCCTTTCAAAAATGTTATTTTTGTCAATGGTGTTTTGCTTGTAGTTCTAGGAATTAGAGATTTATGCAAGTCATTACTTCTTTCAAACTCAATTTGCAACAAAATTCAAGTTCATTTGTCCTTAAAAAAAGACAAATACAACATTGAGAGAAATATGACTAGATATCCTTAATTCAGATGCATGGACCAAAAACATCAAATAATCTACTGATTATGAATTGCAAAATCAAGGATTGATGTAGCACAAATATAATAATAATATGCTATCATATATAAACATTGGTATAAGATATTTTTACAATAGATTTAATGGTAGTCACAGCTTGTTGGTGGTAATCACAGCTTGTTCAAGGTGCATGTGAACAATGGAGATTCAATAGCGGAGCATGTTTGTAGTAGCCAATGAGAAGCCACGTTTTTAGAAGAAGCTATGACCATCCTCTTTGAGGTAGAATGTGGAGAATGAATAATGGAGTTACCTTGGAGTCCTTTTTGGAGCCAAAAAGGTGAAATGAAGACAAAATTAGAAGTCCAAAGGTCAAAGTGGGAGTTCAAAAGGGAAAGTTAAGAGAACAAAGGAATATTCTTAGCGTGATATTGATTGTTCACCTTCAACATCCACCTCCGGAGGTGGATGTTGAAGGTGAACAATCAATATCACGCTAAGAATATTCCGGTAAAAAGAAGCCAACCCTACGTCACCACCACATAGATCTCCATTGTTCACACGCACCTTGAACAAGCTGTGAGCAGTGGAATTAGACAACTCCACTTGGATGCCTGAGTTTAAAACAAGTGTATTGGAACTTGGAGTTAGACAACTCTAAGTAGAAGATTAAGATTTGGATACAAGATGATTCAAATATGATATGATTGGAGAAGTATAACTAGGACTTTCACTTTAGTGGATGATTTTAGATAAAATCAAGAATAGAAAGCTAAAGGTAGAAAAGAAGTCTCAATCTATCTTAAAGACTAATAGTCTTTATTGATAGTCTCTATTATATAATATAAGGCTTGGGATAAGAAGACTCTCTTTGGAGATTGATCTCTCTCTATATCAGGGTGGTTTAGTTCCTTATGAAATGTTCTTGTAATAAGTATATTTTGTGTTTGTATTTAGAGTTCATTGTGATTTGACATTACAAACCATGAAAGGTTTGTAATAAGTAGTATTGACTAATCCCTCTATCCATATTCTCCACCAATAATGTTTCATATTCAAATTCTAAAAATAAATTAAGAAAGGGAAGGAAGAAAGTCACCATTAGATGAGATTAACCCATTAAGGACCGTGGTTGATTTGGGGGGTGGGCAATCCTTTGTATGGCCAATTGGGAGCAATTTTAAAACTTTTGAATGCAAGTGCCTATTGGAGATCTAACCGTATGGATGGAAGTGTTGCGCATGATATAGGATTTAGCATTGAATTTTTTTGGTGAAGGTGCGTTGTAAAGCAAGAATTTTTAGCAAATCTTGGTGTAATTTCAGCCCCTGTTGTAATGTTGTCTTGGTTTTTTCAACCCTCTGGCCACATGCCACCTCAAATTGGCTTAGTTATTGTCCTAAAATCTTCACTTCCCAATTCCCTAGACCCGTCCCCTTTGCCACATCATCAAATTCATTGACATGCTCTCCTACAAACCGAAAAGGACCCAAATCGACCACAGAATGGTTGACCGGTCCTTAATGGGTTAAGTTGCTTTACAAAGCTGAGAATTCCCTTGAATTCCTGGATTGTGGGAACTTGGCCACAACAACAATTTGACATGGTAGAGCGACTACCACATTAGATAATAATATTTTTTTAAATATTTAAAATAAATAAATTATTTATTTATTTTAATATTCTTTATTCTGATTAGCAATGGCTAGTTTAAAGTATGACAAACAAGCCTGAAACAACCCTCCAATGCCCTCCAAAATATCTAATGGTTATTGATGGAAAGGGAAGAAGAAACTTAAAAAAACAAAACTAAAAACAAGTTGCTAAAGGAATGAGTGATTTGAAGGAGAAGAGCAACAAGGGATGGTGAACATTCACTTGGAAAAGACAAATGATTCTTAGCACCTAGCAAGAGCAACAGGCTAGCAAGTAAATAACTAGTTGGAAACTTTCAATTAGAAAGATCTACTATGAATAAATATTTCAAATTATTTTTATACATTTCAACTTTGCCATTAAGCCTTAAAGGACCAAGGCCATTTTTTTGTCAAAAATCACTCAAAATTGTTAGTTATGCTATGTTCCTCCATGAAAAGAAGAAACATTTTTAAGAATATAATTATAGGATTTTGTACTTTATTTGTTTGAGATCATGTGGTAAAAATTTCATGAAGTTTGACCATATAGATTAGAAGATAATAGCATTCAAAGTTGAATTTTTTTTTGGAACATTGATCTGCAATTTTAGATGACTTTGTCCGCCATGTGTGGAATATTTTGCACAATAGACTTTGAATTAAAAAATAATTGTGTTGAAGAATTGAGTTGAAAGTTTAGAAAAAAAAATTCAAACCTCCACCCCACCCCCGTTAGATTTTCATTCTTTAAAAAATTGATAAGTAGAAGTGGGTCCAAGATTGAAAGAAAAATTAAATCATTAATAGCTCTAAGATGGGATTGAAACACAATAATTCCAACAGTGAAATTGTTCTAAAAAACAAATTTAACCTTGTCAAACGCTTCTGTTTAAAAAATTGTGAAAATTGCATTAAAAAAAGAATCATGTAAGTTATTTTTTCAAAAAGAAGTTTAGATTGTCCAAAAAATCGGACTGTCTATAACTTTCATATCACAAATCCAAATGGAATGAATCAAACTTCACATGTAGACAAAAATATGATCTATAAGAAAAAAAAATCAATTTAATTTCAATTTTTTGTACATTTCTTTTTCTGCCCAACAACATGAAAATTATGTTTAGGGTGACATAACTTTTGCTCCTAGGCACTGGTTGAAATAAAATTATATTCCCACGAAGCTAATAAGTTTTTATATCTTTTGAAAAAGTTTCAAAAAGTTTCACTAAAAATTGAGGTCATAGGAGCCTTCTCAAAATCCATTTTGTTCCTCAAGGGAATAATGGTTGTTTACAAGTTAATGTACATTTTAAAATCTTACAAATAATACATTTCAAAAAAATTCAACTGTCCATTTTTATAAATAATTCCATTAATAGTGGTAGTAATGCCATTAATATCAATATTAGTCACGAATCCATCATGACTACTTGTAGTAGTATATCTGGGGACATAAAAACAAGGGTAGAGACATGCACATCATTAAGATGATTAAAGTCAATCAAAATATATTAAAATGCTTTAACTACAAATATTGTAAAATACAATGCTATAAATTTGGTAGTAAGAAATAATTGTGACTAATTTATAAATGTAATGGGCAATTATGGAATTATCATTAGTAAGAGGATAAGTCTTGTGACTAAGTGGGGGCAAAATTGGTGTCAATTTTTTTTTATATCTAATAATAATAACTAACACTATTATCACTATCTATAGTGAGAATAATGCAACTTTTTAATAGTTATAAGTGGCTAGGTACTGAGTTGGGGACCAATCTAGGTCCCAAAACGTTCACTAGTAGAAAAACTTGTCATATCTAATAAGCAAAAGAATGATTGACTATCCTATACAACTTTTTTGCGACTAAGGTGTAAAAAAATGAGTTCACAATTTAACATATATAAACTTGTAGTTTTAGTTTAGTTCTACATACAAGTAGTAGATGTAGTGTCAATGATCAAAGAGGCAAAAGGCTTCTTACATCAATGCATTATCATCCCCGCAACATTGAATTTTCTCATGCGGATTTGTAGAACTAAGGTAGAACCACCCATACTTGATCACTTAAGCGATTTTGGGACATATGAGGAGCAATGTAAGGCAATGGAAATTTTTCTCATACAGAGAGATAAGAAATATTGGAACTGTGAATCTTTTGTAAATTTATTTCCAAATTGAAATTACTAGGAATTGGGGGAGCTAAAAAGTATTCCAAACCCATAGCCAATGTCTAGAGTCTTCTAATTCCATTCAATTAAGAGACTACTTTCCCAATCAGTACTTCCTACACACTTTGAGACTATGTCAATTTGGGACATGTGTCATGACCATATTAGTCCCAACCTTGGAAATAAGAAAAAAGCACATTTCATGCTTGGGTTGTAAATCTATTTGAACCTTGGTTGGAAATAGTTGCTCTCTACATGTTGGATATGGATTCCTAGTTGGGAATGGGTGAATCTACCTTAACATGGATTGTTCACAATCATAGTATAGTTATAAAAATATATAATTGAGGATCTTGTATGATGGATTGGTGACTACTCAACTATTATCTAGTAGTTTAGTTGCAAAGTAGTTGTAGGTAGTCAATGAGAAGTTAAAGTTTAGTCATTTAGTGGTTGAAGGTTAGTCATTTATGAGTTGTAGAATAGTCATAGAGCAGCTATGAAGACTTTATGACAAGGCAACTGCTAGTTTAGGATTAAAACCCTAATAAAACCCTAGCTGCCTCTTTTTTATGCAATTGTTGCCTCCAAATGCATCTAAATAGGGCAACACTTATTTTCTTGTCTCTTGCTTCTTGCTTCTTGTCTTTTTTTGTTGCATCTTGCTTCTTCATTGTGGCATCTAATTTCTTATTGATTTGTGATGCTTCTTCCCTCTTATTGCCACTTTCTTGCCTCTTTTTCTTCCAACATACATTTGCAATTCTTTCTTATTGTTTATTGTGATTTTTATAGTCATTTTGGTCTCTTGATGTTGTTCTTTGCTACTACAAAATTGTATATCTCTCATCTTTAGATATATCTTCCATTCAACTTCTTCAATTTTATTAGTCATATTGCTCTTGTTTGATGTCCTAAAGTTGAAATTGAGACATTATAAGTCACTTAACTTACCTTGAAAACTATTTTTACATTTGTATTCCAATAAGTTTCTAATTTTGATTTTTTAGAAGAATATTCATTTTTTATTGGTGATTGTGTGCATGCAATTTCTATAGGACAAGTTTCAGAAAGTGACTATTAGGACAATAAGCAAATAAGCAACACAAAACTTGTTCTATGATAGGAAGTTAGATGGCTACTTTTTCTATAGGTGAACCTCCAATTTCAATTTCATAGATTAAATTTTGTAATTATGTGGAGCACTTGTCCGACTAAGGGACACTTCACACTATGGCCGACTGAGTTGAGAGGTTGTGCCCAAACTATGGTCGAGAGTCCAACGAAATGGGCTCTTTAATGGACATTTATTTGGACTCTCACCCAAAGTTTGAGTACGGCCTCTCAACTTGGACGGCCATAGTGTGAAGTCTCCAAAGGCCAAGTCCAAAGTCCAAATAACAAATAACAAAGTGTGTGAGAAGAAAGGAATAAAATTCGACGAACCCTCGATTATAGTTTGGATCTCCATTTTTGCTGGATCCAAACTATGGTCAAGAGTCCATGAACATGTAGTTAATTTTTTGCCAAAACTTTCAGTTTGAAGGGCGACAGGCTCTCGACCGTGCTGTCTAGTGTGAAAGGTCGAGAGGCCAAAATTTCAGGAATTCATGGATTCTTATAATTTGATTGGTGGAAATCAACAGCCTCTCGACCCTCTGCCGTAGTGAGAAGAGACCCTAAGTCATGATTGCAGTGTAGTTTTAATTTAATTATATGCATCCATTTGTCTAATAGACATACTTAGCTTGGGCAAACGTACATCTAGACTACAACTAAGAAAGCACATAATAAAACAAAGGAACAACTAATGTATGGCTATTTTCCATGAAAAAATTAAATCTATTAAGAATGAGCTAATGAATAACTTCAACACAACTACTCGAGCAACTACTTCAAAACTACCACATACCAAAAAAATGACGATTGATATAAACAATAAATTAAGAAAATAAAATTATATATATATATATATATATAAAAGCTAAAATTTTGACTAAAGAACTTGTATGAAATTGATACATGGCATAATTGTATAAATAGGCACCATTCACAAATGTATTGTAGGTGTAAAGTAGTTGGTAATTTAGAGCACAAATAAAAAATTATTGGCATGTTAGAGGGCAATTTTACATTCAAAGCAGTGACTTGACTTACTGACTCATTCAACTTAAACACAACAACATCCAAATGTGCATCTCACATTGATGAACTTTCAAATCAACAAAGTGATGAAAAACAACTTACATGTCCTTTAGAACTGCAATGTTCTAAAAGATAGGTCCACAATGATTATACCCCAAAAATTATTTTTGCAGTTGTATTTCAATTATATATGTCCTAAACAACTCAAAACACATTCCTTTCAACAATTGTTTATTGACCTTTTTCTACTAATGATTATTAAGAATGCGCCACAAAGAATCAAATGTGTCAAATATGCCCTAGTTACATTTGTCCTAAATAACTAGTATCAAATGATTAATTGTAGTGCTAGTCAACCTTGTTCCATGTGCCCATCAATTTTTTTTTCCTTTTTTCCTAAATGGCACCTGTTTTTCCAGATTTTGAAACTAGTTTGAATTAGTCCCTCTCTCACTAAAAATCTTCAAGTCAAGCACAATTTTTGTCCCACTAAAAAATTATGTTTTATTAATTTTCACTCTTGAGTAAGCGTCGGTTGTATTGAATGACCTTGTGGAAGTTAGTGGTAAGCAATCAAGGAGAATTCCTCTCCTAACAAGCTTCACCTTACCTATATGAGGCACCTTATACTTGCTCTTTTCTCAAATAGTTGTGTTGATGATGGATTCAGTGACCACTTAGACATTATGCAAGTTTGTTCATGAAGAAGGCTAGATTTCCTAGTTCTAGTATTTAGGTTGGGAGCATATATTTCTACAATACCATTGTTGCCACCAACCTTCAAATCATTAGAAATGACAAATTGGCAACATTCACAAAAGATATTCAAATTTGATACTTTCCGCATTGATTTTGGGTGCTTGAACGAAAGTATCTAAGTTGGAGGTTTTGCATAGATTTAGGAAATGGGTTACTAGTTCATGAATGTATGTATCACTAGTACAAAGACTAAAAATATAGTTAATCCCTCAAGGAGAAGGATTTTGGAGATTTTGAGTAGGACAGAGGGAGTATGTGTTTTGAATGAAATTCATCAATTTTGTTCATCTTTATATTATCAAAACGTACAATTCATCTAGTATCAATGTAATTGTCATTGCAATCCTAATGATATTACATGTAATGTAACTTATTGTATTTGATAATGAAAAACATGGAGTCAATGATGTTTTAGCTTTTTAAATTCCAAAAGTATTGGGTACCTTGACACAATTGAATCATTGATTGTAGACCATTCTCATCCAATCAAGAGCTCAAGACTAAAGATAAGGTGGTTTATATAATCAGCTATATCTCACCACATCAATGTAATATAGTAGATACAATAGGGAGAATTAAGGTAGCAACAAGCCACACTCATACTTTGTCCCTAAACTTGATGAAGTGCATTATGTGGCAAGCACTCCCTCCCTCAATGTTGCTTAATTCAATGAATTTGTATACAAACTTATACTCCTTCTTCAAGAACAATAAACCTTTTCTCGAATTCAAACTCGCTAAAGATCTTGGTATTACCACTACCCCCCATGACAAACGTAGATATCAAACTAATATTGTAAATGAACCACCTCCCAAGATTAACCAATAAAACAGTATGTGTACCTAAAATAGACACTTGTTTTGTGAAAAATACCTAGAATAGGGTTTCAATTTTTTTAATATGGTCTGGTTAGTAAGTTGAAAAAGGAATGAATGCTAGTATACTCACATTTTTTGGTAGGAATATGAATAAAATAAAATAAAGTTCAAAGATGCATTTCTAAATGCATTTATTGTAGCCAATAAGGTCCCCCATAATCAATGGCTATAGATGAAGAAAATGCACAGAATCCTACATTGAAACAAAGTAAAGTAGAGCAAAATTAGAGTTGGTTCATTATTTTTAAGATAACATTGGAAGTGAATCACAACACCTAGATAATAACTAAAATCAAATATGCCTTCTCAAAAATAGTGGAGACATTTGCAGTACAAAATGAACATTTGGGCAATTGAAAGGGGTCTTAAGGAAAAAAAGAAATCCACTAAAATACTTGAATTCTTGGCTCACCATCTACAGACATGGAAATTTGGGCGGCGACTTCTTCTTGGAGAAAAACCATGCACTTATCAATGTTGACAGAGGGGTCTACGTTACCTTATTCATTGTCATCTTGATCAACCATCAACATTGTTGCAATCATCTTCACTAGCAGAAATATAGTAGTACATTACAAGAAGACCAAATTCCTACAAATTACCCATGACAACCACCTAAGGAAAGATCCATTACAATCTTGCATCAACCTATAACAAACCTTTTCAATAAATGAGACTTGGACCAATGTTCACAAAAGTGGCTAAAATTTGCACCATTGCTAACAAATCTTTTCTTCAACTAAAAGTATATTGTAGAAAATAAGTGGAAATACAAGATTTTAGTATTTTGGCTGATTGGATGCACAAAAGCTCGTAGAATGAACTGTCATCAATTTCATAGGTCACATTCATCCTCTATGGATGAAAAGTGCCAATTGCATTTGAGCACCCCAAGTCGTCGATTGGTTGCAACTACAGCTACATCTGGGCCATCCATTTAGCGCGTGACTACCTAAATTGCTTTGATTTCGTCTCTCCTAATTTAGCAAACCTTAATTTTCTTCCTACAACGCTATTAGCAACTTGCTAATCTCTCATAATGTCCTTGCACACATTTAGTTTTGCTTCGATTGTTGTGCGCTTCTACTAGCATTGTTGATTTGGCCATTTGCAATTTGTTGAGGGCTTGGCGTGGCAACGTTGTTTGGCGCCTTGGCTTTCATTTTCAATGCTTTGAATGCATTGAATGATTGCCAATTTGTTATTCTGGATTTCAAAATCTCATTTTCTCGCAGCAGCATCTTCTAGTACTTCAAATTTTTGAACGACAAAATCATACCCTACTGACCCTAGTGCTCTACTTCCTTGTTGTTGTGAACTCTCAAATTTATTTGTCTTGCATTCAATGCAATATGGAATTGAGGGTGACAATTCAATGAAGGACTACAAGCGTTTTCAAAACGAGGTGGTGAACATTGGGCATGTTCGTCATGATTTTAAGGCTTCCTTGCTTGCTTTCCTTCGTGTTGAATTTGTCATTGCTTGCGTGCTATATTGCTTCTTCCTTGTGTTGCAATTACGGCATTAGGTTGTTGTTTCTTGTATCTGTTGCTTGTATTCTTTGTGGCTGCGTCATCGTGCTATGTTAGGGTGTATTGTTGGGGTACAGGATTCAAGGACACCTTGAGCGATGGTGTCTTAATTTAAGCTTCCCAACAAATTCCGCATGCGGACCTTTTGGTCAAGCCGAAATAATCATGGCTTGGGGAACTTTTCAGTGGCGATCGATGCATCTGGCATCGTGGAGGTCATGATATTCGGAGACATGATTGGAAGATTCAATTTCCCAAAAAGTGCAACGGGATTGTTTGTCGGAAGCAACCATAATCTCACCTAAGTCAGCAACGCATAAGGGGAAGAAGAAATCTTTGGTGAGTGGCGTCCTGATTGGTGGTTTTTCTATACCACACAAGAGGTAGAAGACAATCCTTGCCACTACCACGAGGAAGTGGCAAGAAGTGTGGGCTTGCAAGTACACTTGGGCAGAAGGAGAGTTTGACGCAAATGTTGATCTCACTTGCGTTCTGTGTCAATGTTGCTCTGTGATTACTAGTAGGAGAAAGGTCATGGTACCTAAAGGTGACAATTTTGAGAAATATAGAGGTAAGAGGACATGCAAAGAAGATGTGTCCCCTTTTCTCACTTGAAAAAGGGAAATACTTTCACAAAGAGGGACTGTAAGCACCTACAATTTTTCAAGCTTTGGGCCGGCCAAAATAAGCTAGAATTGTAGAAGAGCAAGTCATTGTTGATCTAGAGGACGACTTCAAACGCAAGGGAGTACAATTCTCCATTCTTTTCCAAGTTCTTTGTCATGGTCGTTCCATGTGTGACTACAAGAGAGAACAATATTTGTTGAAGCACTTAAAGGTTAAAAATTAACCAAGAAAACATTGGTTTGAGTCTAGTGGCTAGGAAATGAGTGAACATCTCCATAGTTGCGTTCTAGCGGCCCTGAAGGCTATAGTTTAGTCTACAAGAGTTATTTCCATAAGTGCAAATGAAGTCACTGCCATTGACAACACATCATGGTTGGGTGTGCATGTCTTTGCCATAGACTTTTGGAAAAGAGTTCCACATCTCTTGCATCTGTCCTGTGTCTTCGATAGAGGTACTCCAGATCACTTAATCAATGTGATCGTATACTTTTTGATGGAAAGGGGAGCTAACTTGTAAAGTAATTGCTTCAAAATTGGTTTGCTTTGGCGCTGACGATATTAGTAGGCTTCAAGGGCCCAAAACGAGCATGGCAATCCAAATTTGTGACAAATGGGCACCCTCTGTCATTGGTTCATCATACGTGCTAATCATAAGATAAACTTGCACTAGTAGAAAATCTTTGTCCAAATCAACAAAAAATAGACAAAAAAATGTTGATTTGGACGTGTTGACTTGGACACTATTCATCAAAAAGTTGTTAATTTTTTTATTTATTTGGACAAGTACAAAAAGAAAAGAAAAAAAGAATTATCGATACTAACCAATAGAAGGTGCCATGTGGCAATGCCACATAGACAAGCCATCTAGGCAACCTTGCCACGCGGGCTGTCATCAGCAAGGGGGTTCGAATCTTGGACCTCATGGCTGAAGTCCAAGGCTCTAAACCATTGAGCCACTTAAAGAAGTTCATGATTAAAATAAAATTTAAATTACATTTATATTGTTAATGCATATGTTTTTCCTTTGTTTTGTAAAAACAACAGACTTTGGTGACCTTTTTGGCACAATAAAATACCTTTTTTGAAAAAACTTTGAACTAAGAAAAGGTAAAAAATCAAGATAAATTTCACCTTCAATAATCCGTTTGATATTTGGAGTCTTAAATAAAAAGTTATGAGCAAAATTCAGAGAGGGTGTTTAAAAATGTCAACGAAAAAGTCCATTTCAACCCCTCTATGAATTTTGTCCATAACTTTTGATTGGAGACTTCAAATCTCAAACGAATTTTTGGAGGTGAAATTTAGCTTAGTTTTCTATCTTTTTTTAGTTCAAAGTTTTTTCAGAAAACGTATTTTACTGTGCCAAAACGGTCATCAAAGTCTGCTGAGTTAAAAAAACCCAGAATTGTGAATGATTAAGTTTAAAATTAAATTAAAATTGTACATAGAATTGAACCGTGGGGATTTAAACATTGCCTGAATGACAAAAATTTATTTAAAACTTTTGTAAGTCTAAATGAACAAAAAAATGTTGATTTGGACGTTGTAGTACCAAAATTAACAAAAAGTTGTAAGCATTTTGTTACCTTGTGCGGTTGTGCCAAATCAACAAAAACTTGTGAAAACGGTCGATACAATGCCCAATTCAACAAAATTTTGATGATTTTTTGTTGATCAGAACATCATTTTCTACTAGTGTTGGTGGTTGAAACTTTGTCTAACTATTCATTGATCTCTTGGTTGGAGGGACTATTTTAGTCCGTATACTCCTACTTTTGTGGCAATTACAAGCGACATACTGAGCTTCAAAAGCTCACTAATCTCATGGAAACTAAGGGAAATAAAATGCTCAAGAATGTTGACACTTGTTGGATTTCCATGAGGAGTCCAAGGTTAACGCAGAGAATTATGAGTGAGTACAAGACTTTATTTGCTCGATTATTTGTGAAAATGGGTGTAGATATGGAAGCCACTATTGGTCACAAAGTCAATGTTGTCCCTGTTACTAATTTTGAGTTGCTTGTCGAAGTGGAAGTCCTATTGTCTCTAGCATTGTTTACATGGATGGTTAAGATTGATTACTATTTAATCAAGCTCAGCCAATCCTGTGACATCTTCATATGTGATTTTGTGCAATCCATAAAAGTGTGCCAAGATGAATTGGCCAAGATGTTCACTAAAGCTTCTATTGCCTAAATCATGATAGATTTCACTTGGTAAAATGACTTGGTTAACTTGAAATATATGGACATCCCTTTAGAACAAAGGGACTTGGACAAGAATAGTGGCATTTGCCACCTCATGTTCAACTTTGGCATGGCAACAATTTGGGCGAGGTGCTTTGACAAGCAAACAGGGCAACAAGTTTTTGTCACCTAGTAAGAATTCTACCGTGTTCAAGACAACATAGAGAGGCAATTTGCAGGTACATTAATTTTTTGTTGACTATTTGAGTTTGATGCCAATGCTTGCACTTCGTTATTTGTTGTTTTTTATTTCACTTTATTCCATTTTTTTTGTTGCACTTTCTTTCATATTTTTTTGAACTTGAACTTGAACTTAAGTGAACTTTTTGTCACTTGAACTTTAACATGAACTTGGACGGAAACTTGAACTAGAATGTGAACTTCAACTTCTTTGAACTTGTAGAATTTGAATTGAACTTGTTTCCATTTCTATTTGTTTGAGGTTTTACTTATTTTTGATGTTGTTGGCTACCATTGTACTGCTATGCTTTCACAAGTTTGGTTGGTCGAGTGAATGTGTCAATTTGTTGGTCATTGTTGAAATTTCATTTTATTTTATTTTGTATTTGCTATGCTATGGAGTGATTGGAGTCTACTAGTACTACAAGGGCATGAACTTCAGGTTTGCAATTGTACAAATGATTTCTTTTAAATGTTAAAATCTTCATGTGGTTGCCTTCTTCTTGGGTGCAAAAATTGTTTAGTTCTTGTGTGATGAGTTGGACAGGTGATTTCCTCAACAAGTGCTCTTGGATGCATTTGGTATTATATACCTTCAACATTGGAAGCAAGAGGATGCTGATTGAGAGCTTTCTTTATCATTTATCAATGCTCAAATTTTTTTACTGCCATGCCAAAATTGTGAATGTAGGCTTGCTTTTGAGTGACGGAAGGAAGGCTTACATTGCCCCAAAGAGGTTATTACCGTCCAATTTAGACAACCAACTTGTTTTCTTTAAAGTAACCATAAAGGCCAACATTGAGGCCACTTATTCACCGCCACTCCATGTGAACCTTGTCATTAAATTGTGACACAACATGTCTCAGTCGTGGCACTTATTAAAGCTCATTTCTGAGTACTTCAAACTAGACAAGATAGGTTGTTGCTTGGTTTTGGGATCGGTGGAGGATGAAAGGTGTTTTTCCACCTTAAAATTCATTAAGTCATCCCAAAAGAATCGGTTAGATAAACATTTGTTTTTGGTCATCCGCATGTTTGGGCAAAATTTTACTCCTTAGAGAATTTTCCATACAAAGATGTCATTGATTCTAGTAAGAGTGTTATGAAAGTAGATTGGCATGGGGATGTTTAATCTCAGGCCCATTTTTCAATATCCTCCCCTCCTCATTATTTCCTTAGTTTTCATGAATTTATGCATGCTTTGGGCCCATGGCAATAATTTTTCCTTAACATTCAAAATGTGGGATGTGTTGTTCCCCCAACTGTACACTTGAAGAAGTTGAAGGTCAAGCATCATCGACTAGGAGCTTGACTAGGAGCTTGCTGCAACCTATTTATATTTCTTTGAATTTTAACTTATACTTCTAATGTGTTTTATTTGTCTTTTGGTGTGTGCAAGACACTACCATTGTAATTTAGGTAGTCTTTGAAGGATACAATTCCCTTGTTAATGACGTTATTAGTTCTATTTTTTTGAATTCCAATCTTTTTTGAAAATACCATGTAACAAATTTACTGCAATACAAATGCATATATGACCATTTCAAAAATGCACTCTTTTTTCAACTTGGCTAAAAATTGCAATATTTTGACTTATTGTGCTTTAACCCCTAAATGCCCAAGGCCTGTTTTGGACTTCCTGGAATTTGTTATAAATTGAACAAAATGCCAACATTTTGATAAGTTGTATCAATTTTTTTTAAATTGTAACTGTACAAATTCAAACTAGACATGTTAGAGATCTCATAGGAAAAGAAAACACAACAATACCACTTATGGAGTCAAAGATTATAATGTTTGACCATGAGGGTGCTAAAATTGCAAAAATCTTTCAATCTTCTTTACACAAATCAAATCTAAAAAGTTGGTGACCAAAAAAATATGAGGTTAAAGGGCCTAACTTGTATAACCCCGATCAATTTATGGCTTCTTAAAATCTACTCCACAATTTTTTTAAATGAATTTTGAATGTGATTTTTTCTCCAAGATCTAGTGTATTTGAAACTCATTTCTAAGAGCTCTCAACACTACGGGAAGTCAAGATTGCACTGGGTACCCTTGTACAAAATCATGAATAGAAAAATCACTATCATTTATTTTCAAGATTGGATTTTTGTAGCTAAAACTAGACTTCAAGAAGAACTTTCTAAAAATATAACTTTCTAAAAATATAACTTTCTAAAAATATAACTTTCTAAAAATATAACTTTCTAAAAATATAACTTTCTAAAAATATAACTTTCTAAAAATATAACTTACTAAAATTAGCAACTTGGTTAGGTTTTATTTAACTTTAAAGTTTTGCAAACACCACATTTGGGTGTCTTGGGCATTTAGGGGTTAACTTAGCAATTGGAGCCACTTGTAGTGATAAAAAATACTTTTTTGTTGTCCAAAGAATTTGTCCACGTTTTGCAACTCTAGTCTACCAAAAAGTAAATTATACAATTTGCCAACGATTTTTTTCAATTTTATATGCATGTTTCCACCAATGAGAATAAGTGTCATGGACATAGCCCCTTAGTAGAGACAATTGTAGCCTTCTAGCAAATTCCAATAAATACATTATGGGATCGTTGACTTGGACTACATTAGGTTGAGTTAGTAGCCGCAATCAATGTCTTGGATGATAGTGATGGAGTGATTATTGACTGCTATAAGAACTTCTACTTTTTAAGTGTAAATTCATCATAGGAAGTGAATTTTTTTAGGCCTTCATGTTCTAGTTATGTTTAGAAATATTGTAGCCATGTTAAGAAATATTGTGATAGCTTTAATTGAATAAGATGGCCATTATGGATATGCTTTTTGTTGGTTTTGAGGTAGTCTATAGTAGAGACTCACTAGGGTTAATTAGAAAGCACACTTCAAAATTCATAACAAATTCATACTTTGTCAATAAAAAAATATACCTTTAATTGTTCTCCCATTTCTCCCATTTTTCTTTATATGGAAATTCATAAATAAAAATTCAACAATGGCGACATGGCAAACCTACTTATTATAGGCTAGTTTAACCCCTTAGTGCTTTGATGTTCCAATTTTGACCATATAGCTTCTCATTCTTCCAAATTAATGCTTGGCTTTTAAAGCCGCACTTCTTGTATGATGAAGTTGATAAAATTGATGTAAATAATATATATTTATAAAGACATAAGCGAAAATATGCAAAAATTCAAGAAAGGATTCAGGTGCTAAAGGGTTAACTTTCCTTAGAGATATCCTATAGTGGGAAGAGGAAGAGATAGGTAAAGACGATAAAATTTCCATTTTTTTCTAAATTTAAACTTAAAAAATAAAAAATAAAAAATTTAAATTAAACTTTAATTTAATTTTTTTTAATAATTATTATTTTTTTAAAACTAAAAATTCATCCATATTCACTCCAACTGATTGCTTGGCCAACTTATCACCATCTCATCACCCTTCCTTCCAGTTCCCCGGATTTGCACGCAGGGCCCCGGAACTGAATTTCCACTCCTCGAGGCATCGTTTTCTTCCGTCCTTCTTCGTGAATTCGGATTTAGTCATATTCTGTGGATAATTGATAGTTTGGAATTTCAACTGTTTCTTCCAAGTTTTTCAGTTTTGAAGAAACCCGCTTGCTTGCGATAACTCAAGCTATGGCGCTGCTGGACAGCGGCACTCTGCGAGGGCTATGGCAACAAACGCCCAAACTTAACACGCGCTCTCCGTCGAGACGGTTGTTACCACGAGCCAAGCCCGCGAGGGTGACCATGATGGGGATGGGCTTGAAGCATCCCCACTCTCCGAATGATCCTTTCCTTACCAAGCTTGCGGCTGCGGCGTCCACGGAGTTGGGCAAGGCGCAATTGGCTGGCGCTTCTGGTGTTTCGGATGGACCCCCATTGCTGGACATTCTCGCGAATCCCATCATGATGGCTGCACCAGCTCAGGTTGGTAGGGTTTTGAATTTCTTTGGTTTTATGAAAGTGTGTTGAGCGAATGGTTGTGTTTCTAATTAATTTGGTGGGGTTGAACAGGTTGAGAGGTCGTCTGGATATAACGAACACCGACCACGACGACCACCGCCGGATCTTCCCTCCTTGCTGTTAAATAGCCGAATTGTGTACATTGGAATGCCGGTACGCTCTTTCGATACCCTAATTGGATGTGGGTTTTGGATGGGAAGCGTGAATTTGAGATTTAGGGTTTTGCTATTGCAGCAACCTCTCCATCAGTGGTTGACTAGGAGGATTTAAAGGAGGAAATTGATGAGGAGGTCAAGATTTGGCTGAATGAGTGATAGTTTTGAATTTTCTGATATGTCGATAGCCTGATGTGGGGTTGTGTTTGGAACAGCTTGTGCCAGCAGTCACCGAGCTAGTGATTGCGGAGTTGCTTTACTTGCAGTATGCGGACCCTCGGCAGCCTATTTATGTTTATATTAATTCCACTGGAACGTCGCGTGCCGACGGTGAAACGGTATTGCAGCTGCTGTTATGATAAGGGGGGGTAGACTTGTATTTGTGATGATTACGGAATCTGCGGTGTATTGGATTAGTTATGTGCATCTCTGCATGGGCTGGTAGTGCATGCCTAATAGGTATACCATATTTTGTATTGGTTTTGTGCTCAAGCGTAGGTTACTGGCTTGCTGTTGCCATTTGAGCTCTCCTCGCTGAGAGTGTTTGTGTTGCTGTGCAGGTTGGCTTGGAGACGGAGGGTTTTGCAATATATGATACCTTGATGAACGTTAGAAATCAGGTAAAATATGGTTCATAAGGAGGTGTTAATTTTTGCTTCTAAGGTCGGGACCCATTTCCGTGGCTTTTACCTGTTTAGACGGGTTTCTATCAGTAGTATGGGGTTTCTCTTTGTAGATCTATTCCCATTTTCGTGAATTTTTTAACGAGCTAAAATATGTATCATTTGGATACTGTATGAATAAGTTATGAATTGTGGAAATTTGAAGTAGCAGAGTCCCAATCACCTTAGAATGATGAGTTTGCATCTATGATGTTTCTTATAGAAACATCTTTGACTGTGGCAGAACCTAGAAATATCTCATTTCTTTGAAGTCACGTGTTTGGATAGCACTTAGAATTGTAAATGAGTGACTTTTCAACCCAAGAGAAAGGAAACCCCACGCGGGCCTACGGTCATTACGAGTTACAGGCTTACAAAATTTTGTATTTGGCAGATTCAAACTGTAGCAGTTGGTGCCGCTATTGGACAAGCTTGTTTGCTTTTGGCATCAGGGGACAAGGGTATGCGTTACATGATGCCTCATGCTACAGGTACGTTGTTTATATGTTTTGAGTTCACCATTGTAGAGCTCGTTTTTGGATATGAATATTTTTGAATAGTAGAAGAATTATATCTTGCTATTATCGTGGCTTGTGTGGTTAGAGAAGGAAGCTTGCACATCTGAATGTCAGTCTCTTTCGTATGATCTAATCCTTCACGTTAGGTTTGCTTGCAAAGCTCTACTTGGGGGGTTAATTGCAGTGTCAATTTCATATATCACAGGTTGGGATTTTAAATTCTGTATTACATTGGAGTCTGTGCAGCTATGATCCAGCAACCTAGATTACCCTCAACAGGCCAGATGTCCGCCATTGACGTTCACATTAGGGCTAACGAGGTGCCCTCTCTTTTATTATACCTTTATTTTGTATTTGACTCGGCATTTGAAATTCCCATTGATGGTGCAAGTTGTACTGGTTCGTCTATTTGTTTTTTGAATGCATCGTTCTAGGATTCGTTCTTCTAATTTCCATATATTGTGGTTCCTGATTTGCAGCTGATTAATAACAGGGACACACTTGTTGAGTTACTGGCGAAGCATACTGGCAATGTAAGAATTCTCACACACCCAACCCGTTTTAGTCTTTTGTGCCTAGAAACAAAATTTTGTTTAAAGTGGCACCTGAAGTTACTGCAATAAAACTGAGTTCTAGGGCATTGCAACAAACTTGAGAGGGTGAGTGTTGTGCTTTCTAAAGTAAGTTTGATCTATTTAATGTTCACAATTTGCTCACTACTTGTGATTTATATGGTTCGCAGCCTGTTGAGAAGGTTGCCAAAGTGATGGAGAGGCCTTTCTACATGAATCCTAAAAAAGCCGTGGACTTTGGTGTTGCTGACAAGGTTTGTTGCCTTTTCTACACCATAATAGTTTCAATTATTATTTCTTGAGATATTTCAGAAACACCCTATTCAGTATTTTGCGAAGCGGTTGGAGGCTTTATTTTGAGTGTCTGATGGTAATATCTCGATGCTTCTAATACATGTTATACTGAACTATATTATGTCACCCAATTATTTATTTACTTCCTGTGGAATCTCGCGGTGTTACAGATATTGTGGCGAGGTCAGGAAGCTATGGCGGAGACGATGAAGGCTGAGGAATGGGACAAGGGTGCAGGCATCCGTGTGGTGGAGCGTCCTGCATCGTATGGAGGTGGTGACTCTTGAGCTTAGACGATTACGGACTCTAGGTTCGTTTTAGGTGTAGGAACACAAAACTTGAGTGTCATCTTGTGTATGAATACAGTGCAAATTAAGCCTTAATTTCCGGTTTGGCCGCCAGATTGGGGGTTCACTTTCGCGCATCCCGTCTAGTAAATTTCTTATGCATATGTGACATGTGCTTGTTGAGTGAATCGCTATTTGTCTCGAGCATGTAATTTTCGGGTCATGATTGATTTGAACGTACAGAGCGTTTATTTGAGGCTGTCAGAACTGGCCTGCTGAAGAATGCGAGTTTGAAAGTTGTGTTTCAAAACTCTATGAGTGGCTAGTACTTCGACGAAAGAAGAATCCAGTTTGGTAACAAACTTGCAATTCACGGCACAGGAATTGTAAGGTCAAATTAGTAAGGAATTTCGAGGTCTGGTACACCATATTTGTTGATTCATCTCAGAACAGTTCTAAGTACTGTAGAAACAATTTAGTGTGCAAAAGGTAAAGTCTGTAAGTAGAATGGAATGGTGAATCTTGCAAGGGGCATGGACTAAGGTAGCAACATCCAAAGCCACCTTTTCCCAAGATTGGCATGACTACAGCTATGATGGAACAATGGCTTAACCCATGTTAACAAATTCACTATAATATTTTTCCTTATCTCTAAAAAGTTTGAAGAGAAAAATAATACTGAAAATCATTTTTTGGTTCTCTTGTTGGTTCAAAGTACACAAAACAAAGTATGTTAAAATTCCTTTCATGAGAACTGCAAACACCTGCATTTCCCCCACTATGATTCATGTTACATCCTCCGATTTGCTGATTTCCTATTTTTTGGTAATTTTCCATGATGAAGTACTTCGGAATTCATCTCTGTAAGTTGGACTCGTGTAAAAGTACAGTGAGGTGGTTGCCACAACTATGACAACCCCATCCATGTAAAATTTCATTTTTTGGTTTCATTTTGGGGGTCAATTTTTGTATATTTATAAATATTTAGGTGAAACATATTTTGATATTCAATAGCTTCTACCCCGTAGAATGCAGTGTGAAACCATCAACATTCACTCACCTTCTTTGGGGGAGTTCCTAAAAAGAACTTAAAACCAGTGTGATGTAGGTGCATCCTTGAATTGTTTTCAAAAAGACTCAAAACCATACTTTGGAAGCTCTATTTCTTTATGAAGATGTTCCACCTTCTGTGATGGAGTTAGTTTACAGTAGTGGTGGAGGAAGACATAACTTTCAACAATAGGGAGGAGACTTTACATGTGTCTACAAAAAAATGCATATATGAAGGAAATTGATGAGTTGAAAAATGCAAGTTGCTTGTTTGGTGGATGACCTAAAACTGATTCAAGGTATGTTTGTGCTTGGTGTTAACCCCTAAAGTCCCAAGGCCTCTTTTCCATTAAAAAAAAAAACCACTCAAAATTGTCATTTTTAAGGCAGAGAGCAAAAAGAAAGAAAAAAAATTTACAAATTCACAAACTTTAAATGCAAATATCTTGTAATCTACAATGTCAAAGTTTGTGAATTTTTTGCACCTTGCTCAACTACATTTTTTGGCTTTTAACCATCATAACTTATAATTTTTGTTCTATTGATTTTGAATTTGTAATTGTATATGATAAAGAATTGAGTTGATATGGAACAAAAATACATTCTTCACAACGGAAGGATTGATCTAGCAAGCAATATTAACCTTGTAATTTTTTTTTTTCTTAAATTATAAAAATTGAGGTGAGAAATGAATCCTACAAGGGTTTTTTTCAAGAAGATGCACAATTTGCCCAAAAAATAAGATTGTCCCTAACTTTCATGTAATAAATCAAAGCTTCCTGTGTATATAAAAATATAATCTATACAAAATGAAAATTTTAAATCTTTAACTTTGATTTTCTTTGAAGTTTTTTTTCTGCCCACTAAACTAAAAAAAAAAGGCTTTTGTACCATAACTTTTGCTCCTGGGCTCCAATTGAAAAAAGAAAATTATATTTTTGGAAAGCTAATGTGTTTTTCTATCTTCTCAAAAATGTTTAAAAAATCACAACCAATATTGAAACCATAGAAGCCTGCACAAAATCCATTTTATCCCTCAAAGGAACAATGGGACTTTAGGGGTTAAGAATGTTGTTATTTATTACCGAGGATCTGAGGAACGCATTTAGACCTACTTCTGGACCGGATTCACATTCCAAACCCCTAATACCAAGTGCAAACATACCATGTTCTCATGTAAAGTAGATGCACACTTTCAAAATCTAACACCTTCTGAAGATTGTAGATTATTGACGGAAGTACTGACTTTTACCTTACACATGGTTGCGAACATCACAGCCAGCTCATATTGAATTCCAGGTGTGAAACATGTACATCGTGATTACATGGTCCCAGTATTGGTTGAGCGACCATCTAGCCAGCGTGTACATTCTACACACTGAGGATTCAAAATGAGCAGCCTGTGAACACAACATACATGTAAGCATTTAGCACATTTCAAATAAACCGATCACCATGCCAAGACACCTGGAACTGGCAACTCTGCATGTAACCACGTACAAATGCCATCATCCTCAACTCAGTTGCTTTGAACATTTTAGCAGGTACACAGACACATCGCGGACATGCTGAAAGCACTGTTCACCCACGCCTCGGTGGAGCACTTCGTCACCCGTCCTTTCCTCACAACACTTTCACTTTTGCGAGTCGAATCTTTGGCGACTTGGCGACTTCCAATGCAACCACGCTCCTGGTTCCAATTAACAACTAGACACAAACGCACTCGCAAGCCTGGAGGACATGCAGGCCCGAACCAAACCGTATAAATACCAGACCCCAGTTTCATGCCTTCAACAGCATTCTCACTCTCAATTCAAGCCCTGATCTCACATTCGATTTCAAGCCTTGCAAACGCGTTCCAAACTTGAGTGACTCTAGTTTCTGAATCTAGTTTTCGGGAGTTTTACACAATGGCAGCCTCTACTATGATGTTGCAGACTAGTGCTCTTGGTTTGAGAACTGGACTGAGCTCCAAGTTCCAGGCTTTGGGAACTGGTACCCCTTCTTTGGCCACGTTTCGGAGGCGCCAGCAGATGATTAGCTGCGAGGCGGGGAACAACACCACTCCGGGCGGGTTGAAGGAGGCGGTGGACAAGGCTACGAAGAAGACTATCACGAAAGAGGATGTTCTGCGTAACCAGGAAACCAACGAGTCGGAGAAGAAGTCGGTCTTCGGGACGGAGCCCAGTGCTTCCGGGTCGTTTTACCCTCGCCCGGAGATTGAGAGGAGGCCGGAGACCGGGGACTTGAGCTTCACCAGCGTGTTTGCGTTCGATGGTGCTGCACCGGAGACCATCAACTGCCGCTTGGTAAGGCCTTGATTTTGAACTTATAATTTGTTGGCGTTGGTGTTTTTGTTGTATGCTGCTTGCACTTGTCTCTCGATGGTAGCTCTGTTCTGGCTGCCTATTGCAGAGACTCTGATCGATCGAGAGATCCCAAACCCTAGTAGCTAATAAGACTGAAATCGTTATTGTGGACAATATTGCCACCAAGTTGGAAGCAAGATATATGAACTTCCAGAATCTGAGTACTTGCAACGATGTAGTAACACGCACAAGTTGTGTATGTGAACAAATGTCACTGTTGAGAATGACCTTCTTCACTGACAAATGTTTGTAAGTGGTATCGTTGAATTTCGATTCTCTGAGTCTGTGTGCCTCTTTGGTGGATAAAGAGTCCACATTGAGTAGCAGGATTATGAGTTTTGTGTCTTCGCAGGCTCGGCTAGTTGGCAATTATATATGGGATTGGTAGTATGGGTTTCATGTTCTCACTTGGCTATGGCGATGTGCGCAGGCAATGCTGGGCATAGTGTGGGCTTTCTTCGCCGAGAAGGCCACCGGTTTGACCGTTTTCGAGCAGCTCTACACTCCGGGTCAGACTGGTCTGGTGTGGTTTGTGGGCGCCGTGCAGCTGTTCACGTACGCTTCTCTCGTCCCCATCGTCAATGGCGAATCTACCGACGCTCGGAGCTTCGGGCCGTTCACGGCGCAAGCTGAGCGATGGAATGGGCGACTGGCTATGCTTGGATTTTTGTCACTCCTCCTCACGGAGATGTACCGCCACGCTCCTGTCTTCCACTAAATTCAACTGTTCCATTGCCTTAGCTTGGAACTGATTGAACTGCAATTTTGAGATGTGTAGACCGTGAGAAGTGAGTGTGAGGCTCATCAGCTGATTGTAAATACAATAGTTCATCATCAGTCCTGAACTAGCTGATGTGGTCAATCATCAATGTAGGTGAACTTGCAAGAGGTCGAACATAGGAGAATGGATCTAATTCTATATGCTGCAGTTCTTTGGTAATAATAAAATGTGTATATTTTCTCAATTATGCTTTACTTCTAAGCTTTGGGAGGACGATTATGAGTAGATAGTTATTTTGTTTATCTTTGACGATAAATTTGAACTGTTGAGTACTGGGTAGGATGTCTGCTATTGTCGGCTCATGAATGAAGAAATTTTTGTAACCATCACATCTTTGAGTTCTGTTCCATTACAAAAGTTGTGGTATGACTAGAAAATCATGGAGACTTGTGTTCAAAACTTCTTTCTTGGTCACTTAAGGGAGGGAACCCAATCCTGATCAGCTCACACACACCCTCGCAATTCTGCCAACGAAGGCTGTTTTCTTTCGATGCAGGAAATAATCAACAATGACAAACCGTATGGCACACTTCCTAGCATAGTTGTGGCGCATAATCATTGGCTACAAGACTCTCAACATTGCAACTAGTATTTGTTGGATTTTGCAACCAGCTTTTGGTCAGAAATAGAAAGGTCTATTTGATTGGTATGGGTTGAATAGAATCTTTAGCTAAAAAAATTCTAGGAATTATGTTATGAGAAAAAAAAATCTGAAAAACTATTAAAACCTTCCAAACTCTATTTTTGCACACGGGAAAATTTCCCCACTAAAGAAACTCACTTTGTAGATATGTGTAACTGCTTTAGTGGTTAGAAATGGGTTGTCTCCCTCATATTAGAGATGTCTCTGCACACAAAATTCTAATTATTTATGTAAACAACTTATACATAGTTCATACCTCACCTTCCACTACTAAAGTTGAGAAGGCACTTTGAAAACTATAACTACACAATTAAGGGTCAAAGAGGCAAGATACTCCTATAGTATCTAGGATTTACTAATAGACATCCCAATAGCAAGTGTCTCTACAAATGAAATCGTTGCCATAGTTAAGACATATTATATTATATTTTTTTTTTTGCACACCATACACCATTGTTATTTCTTCTTCATGTTGAAAACACCATGTAGTTGGGGAAGTTTAGGAGTGAACGTCAAAGAGCCAACCTTCTTCACCCTCCACCTTGATGACATGTTGCTCACTAGTTGCATTTGGAAAGATAAATGAGACATTAGATCTTTAGGAAAGTAAAAACTCAATTCACAATAAAGTATCCATACATTCTCTAGAGCAATGTCTAAGAAGTAGTACAACAATTTGTGCCACCACTTTTGACTTTTTGTCAAGTACAAATATTCATCCCGCAATTGATAATTAGGTTTCTACATTGCCTTGCAATTTTTTCTTATTACCTCCATCAACCACCTAATCTTGTGTAATTTGTCATAAGTGGGGCTCTTGTTGTTTGAGAACTCTAATGAGGCGTTGGCAACAAGTAGACAACATAAAAGAACCTTATATTTGTTGCATGACATTATAATGGAAATAATAGGGCAAAAAAAACAATGTCTTTGTTGATGACCAATACAACTTTGTATTGGATACTCATTTCAATGTCATAACCGGTTGTTGACTTTGCAACGCTAACGTGGCACTATCCCATTGGCTAGCCGTCACCATTACCATCACAAGTTGCAACTCATAACCTTCTTTCCTTTCAACTTGCTTCCCACACCCTTGGATCATGAAGATCAAAGGTTGTGATTGAAAAGTGAACAACCGGTTATGTCCGATAACCTACTCGCCGCTACCGCGGCTCGTCGGTTATCTAGTACATAAACATCTTGATTGCTATATGTGTGTGAAACTTAACTTATGATAGAGGAGTTCACTTCCATTCACCTTATGTGTCCACTTCTTCATCAATAACTTGATTAACTTCATATACATATATGTTAACATTATGCTCCTATACTACTATTCTCAATGTCTTTTGTGACTATGACTTCTTAGAGATACATGCTAGAGATAGCACAATTTAATTACCACAAAAAATCATGTATTTTATTAAATTTGGTCATGATCACTCCAGCATTTGGACCTTTATTGATTGAATTTTGAACTTTTTGAAGATGTTTGTTAATAGAAAAGATGTGTGTATGGATGTCTCCTACATATCCATGTAATCAAATCTCAAAAATTCATCACCAATATGTTTTAATTAACTTTCTTGTAAAACCATGATTTTGACACAAAACAACTTACCAAAAATAGGATTTTGG
Organism: Antitrichia curtipendula; assembly: GCA_951230915.1. Taxonomy (NCBI): domain Eukaryota; kingdom Viridiplantae; phylum Streptophyta; class Bryopsida; order Hypnales; family Leucodontaceae; genus Antitrichia; species Antitrichia curtipendula. The sequence continues at coordinate 35,533,439 of OX579634.1, read as the reverse complement.
TTTTTAGTAACCAAAATTTGGTATGGTCAATTGCGAATGCATGAGAATCAAATACCAAAAATATGAGATTGAAATGAGCTTTATACTTTTTGTTATACAAACTTGTTTGGAATGCCAAAACAGGAATTACGTAACATTACTTCCGGATACTGTACAAATGTTCCCCTTGTTTGAACATGCATAAAGGTTCAATCATGTCTCCAAAGTACACTAGACTAAGATAGTGTGCTCATAAAGTGACCCTCTAAGGGTTGTTGGGTCTTTTTGATGGCTTTCAGATGCCCAAAAATATTTTCCTTTATTTTTCACTTGAAGAAAAATTGATGCAAAATCTAACACAAGTGGTTTCATATTTTTCGGAATTTTTATGAATTACTTAGGAATTTCCTAAGAATTATGTGGTAGGCACCTATTCTTGATCATAGGCCTAGCAAAACCTACTCACGTGCAATTTGAAATAAGGTATGACTTGACCAAAAACAAGCACTACCACATTCAAAAACTAATACACAAGGTTCCTAAATGCGACCTTTACTAAACTTAAACAAACCCTACATTCTTTTAACATTTGTAAGAAGGCAATTGGACAATCAATTTTCATTTAGAAAAATTAAATGGACACACCCTGGCTTTGAAATGGATCCTCCTTGGCTCTTATTCCATCCACTGACAAAGTATGAAGCAATTTATGATAAGTCTTAATTATGTTCTCACATCCATTTAAGAACCACTTACTCTCCATTTCAGAACTTTCTATAGGGCGGTTGGAAGAAGAGGGTCGCTTTTTGAGCCACCTCCTATAGTTAAGACAAATATCCATAGGAGCCTAACCTGACTCCACCCAGAAGCTGAATAAACTAGCAGCCAGGCTGGGTTCATATGAATTTTAGCTCTCATCATATTAAAGTGAAAAAAATCTTCAAAATGAATCCTTCAAAGATTGCCAAACTGGTCATGTTGTCTTGATCTGAACATATTCTTCATTAATTAACATCAAAATTTTGAGCATTCAATACTAAATATGCTAAAAAGTGAGAAGTTAAATTATTTTCAACTTTGAAAAAGGTGTGACAACCCCTAATATAAGCTACAGAATTTGGTCACTATAGAAAATATGTGCCAATTAACAAGAAGGGGAAAGCACTATGATAACTTCCGAAAAAGGTATAGGCTTAAAAAAATTGAACCTAGCTTCGCCATGCCAAACTCATCCGTATTGATGACAATAAACCCATATTTCACCAAGGCCATCAATGTAAAGAATGATCTAGAATATAAGACTTAGTACACCTAGGAATTAAGTTCCCCAAGATTGAAAATCTGGATAGTTGTCCAAACATAGAGTGGATTAGTTACGAGACCTCCAAACACAACGCCAAGCATCTGGTATACCAACACAAATGTACCCCATTTGCCATAATCCTGATTTCAATCCAACATCATGAAGCTAAGTTTTTGGTTGTCTAACTACAATCAATAGTGATTCCCCTAACCTTTACTAAAATTCACTCAAAGCTCTTGATAACTCTTGTTTAACATCACATTGAGACCATTGACGGACTTCTTTTACCACCACGGAAGTTGTCTATGGGCTTCTTATCATAGCTTATCAGCTCTTGATTATGAACTTCATCTATTATTGATCTCTAAGAAATGCAAGCAATTTTAATTCATAGTAAACGATTGTGTACCTAATATATAAACTCATTCTGATATATAGAAGTTATGTAGCACGGTCCTAGCCAGAGAACAATGTTTTGCTTTACATGAAAAATACTCTAGAAGTTGAGGTTAGTATAAAACCACAAATAACCCAACCTCTCGAGCGTACGCGAGATGTCTTAATCAAGGACTTTCTAGAATTGTGACACTAGGAGGTCAACAAATAATCAACACTGCGCATCTTCATTTCTACATTCTACAGATTAGATTAAGCTGATAAGTAAACCTTTCAAGCAGGATGAACAGGGGCTAACTTAGCCCTGAATAGCACATCTGAAAAGACTCTTCCTAGGCGAAACTGCTTTGAATTTAACCCCACGACCTTTGACGGGGCATCGCCGTTCCCCATTACTTTGGCCAGACTCTTGCAGTCCTGATTCTCAGATTCTCCTCCACGAAATGCTCCCACCTCCAAATCCAATTTTCATGAACCCTGGGTCTCCAGACCGCCAATCAGATCCCGAATTCTTTAGTTCTTATTTTCTAGAACACAAACAACGAGGTATGACACCGTAGACCCTAAAGATTAACCCCGAGACTAGAATCAGTCACTAGACTCGAATATCAAAAGAGTTTCGCTTCACCAAGTATACAGTAGAAACCGTCACAAGTTGCCCAGGCACATCTGATTAAATCTCATACCTTCAGAAAATTCTGTGACATGTTCGGAGATACATACAGGTAAGCCATCAAGGTCATAGTCTACAAATAGTCGCTTTTATAAAATCCTCAAGTCTAACTGAAAACTCAAACCGATTAAAACGGAGTTTTCTAATCGGACCAACTAAAAATCAGCTACAAAGTGAGCCTTCCTAATGCGAACGAAATCGCCGTCATTGATTCCAAAACCCATGACATTTCGCAAGAGCACTTTCTGATCATTCACGATCATCCGGAAAACATCAAACTCTAAGGAAAATTATCAGTTAAACAATGAAGATACCTCAGCAACTTGAAGCTGCTCGTGTCCTACATGAAACGTTGAAGCTCCCTGCATGTGTTGTAGGCCTACCATTGTATCTAATCATCTGTATCTTGTCCTGATGCACATTTGTGCGCTTGAACATTTTTGAATTAAGGAAGATGAGGCCTGGAGGAATTTGAATTGCGAACACCGATTTCACGATCTCGCAATTGAGATACGAAATTGGATTCGTGCGATTGCGAAACAGGGAAAACGGAGGAAACGGAGTCCCGCGTTCGCCTCAAAATGCTTGAAATCACTTACGCACGTCCTCTCACCACCTAGACTTGTATTCCTTGATTGACACTTATATCGAACATCGAAATAATGCAGACTAATCTAGTGCACGATGACTCAAGACTAAAGATAAATACTTACAAGCACGCCCACGAAGATTCTCACAAGTGAAAACACCAAGCACATTGTATCAAGAGAAATTAGTAAACATGCTATTCGCCTTGAACTTAATTATTGTCCTGAAGTTGTACTCTCGTTGGCAAGCTATCATTTGTGTGTTGATGCAGTTCATCAGTGAAGATTGAAAATCAATCAGAAGCATAATTCTTCAGATTAAAAAATAAAGTTGCATCTCTTATACTACGATCCGCACCTGACAGATGACATCCTTCGAACTGGAGGAGCTCGCATCCAGAATCAATCACAAAGCTAAATTCGGAGCTAGAATCGAAGGTGCTCACCCAAGGAGCCAACTAATCTAAAAATTAGGGTTTGGGGAGTTTTCACATCAAAATTATTGACGTGATCTCCCCTCTCAATTGTTGTTCCTGCGGTAACGATCTGAAGTTCTCACAACTTTTTTGCAAATTCCTTCTGCATCGCACAAAGCTTTGTCATTCTCGGAAGTTCCCCGATATCCCCGAAGTGCCCCGTCAAGGGAGCGTAAGCATCCTCGGAAGGGGCCCATAAAAATCTTAAATAATGGAATATATTTAGTAAAAATTATGGACGGATGAAGTTTTGTCTCTAATTCATCCTTCAAGATTTCATCCAACATTTTCTTTTAGCCTATAATTCTAAATTAGATTTTACTTTCAAGATGGAATTCCTAAATGTCACCTAAATTTTAAGGTTCTTTTATGACTTGAATTGGATGAATGTCGATATCTAAAACTAATGCTCTTCACTATTCAATTTCATCATATGCTATCTTCTTTAATTTTCATCTATTTTTTAAATTGTGATATGTTATTGAAAACCCCTAAAAATTACCTAAATGATCTTGATTTTAAAGTTGGATTTTATTAAATTCTTAAATGTCTAACTTAAATCTCTAAATTCTAACTTAACTATAGTTTTTTGATAAAAGAAATAACAAAGTACCCAATTTTAAGATATATCTTGAAATTTGTTTCTACCATGTCCCCTTCTCCAACATACATATTGTAATCGTATTATGAGGCCGGCTTTGACATATTTTTGTTGCATTTTTGGTGTCTTTATATACAACTTAATAACAACTTTTACAACAAGGTAAATAAATTATATTTATAATCTACTAGATCTTTCAACCTATTTCTTTCTACTTTTTCCTCTTGACTTTTGCAAATTATTTTCTCTCTCTCTCTATATATTTTTTTAATCTTTAAGAATATTTTAGAATTAAAAACTATGACTTCTATTACTACTAATTAATATCTAATTATTCTAGAAATCAAATGATTATAATAGCATAAGACTCACAAGTGCTAACTAAGTATATACTTAAGACTTTAAAACTTCATTTGATCAACAATGTGTATTTTAATCAATAATCTTTGTTTATTAATACATAATCAAAGTATCAAACCTTTATAAGGGGGTCAAATTAGTCTTTTAACTATGTCCAAAGCTTTGAGTTGCTAGTTGGAACCTATACTTTTGCTTCAAATACATAGACTCCTAATACAAAAATCGCATTCCTCACTTACTCTTGCTCTATAGCTAGTTGGCCACTTGGGTATGAATTTTTTTCATATTCTTTCTCCTCCTTGGATTAGATTCTTCTAGAGCTTCAAGTGTTTTTTCTAAACTCCATGACCTTCAACCTACATCTTTTGTTTAAATACATTAGATTTCACTTTATATCAACTAATTTAATTAATTCTCAATTTATATCAACCATCACATTCAATCAGCATAAATAGTCAGCTTTACAGCAAGTCCTACTAGTAGATCAAGGGAGGCATGATTTCCAACTTGGGTTATCAGGCGTAGTCCCATTTTGGTGCTCTAGTTTATATGTAGGCCTTTATTCCTCTCTAATTTCTCCCAAATCCTCATAAAAATTTAATTATTTTCTATTGTTAATTGCTTTATTTTTCTCTACCTTCCTTTTAAATTTTGTGAAAATTTTAAATATATATTTATTAAAATATGAACTTGTACCATCCAAATTATTGGACGCCAATTTTGTAATACAAATCATACAACGTATAATAATTTAATAGTAGACATTAAAAAAATCATGCATTAACCCCAAGGAATGGCTCCCAGGGCCAAAATATAAATAATCCATCTTAATTTGCCTACCTTTTCTTTGGTCTCCCTCAAAAGAAAAAAAAATAACGACCAAAAAAATGTGACTACAAAATATGATTAACACAAAAATATGACTACAAAATATGACTGGAGTGAAAATACGATTGACAAATATGACTGGAAAATATGACTAGGTACTCTTCAAATATGTTTCCCGCCTAAAATTTCCATACGCTGCCTCCCCCCCAAAAAAAAATTGTCACTACCATGGAGATATGACCACAAAAAGTGATCTAGAAAAATGACTAAAGCAAAAATATGACTAGCAATATGATTCAACGTTCTTCGAACATATTCCCTGTCGTTCCCTATTATGTACTTTGATGTTCCTAATGGACATATATTATATACCCATGAAGTATAAGGCCAAAAAATAATTGACAGTCATATATTTTAGTCATATTTCTTTCTAAGGTGTTGGCCTCCAAGAATATGACTATAAGCAGTTGCCAATCACTTATAGTCATATTTTGCAGTCATAAAATATCCATTCTCTTGTAGTATATGTGAGCCAAGCTTTGATCTTTTAGGTTTTGGAAATTCTCATCTCTAATGTCTTAAAGAAAAATCCTCTAAATATGAACTACTTTTCGTCCAATAGCAGTTAGAATGTATTTTAATATACGGATATAGAGTTTATTGAGGCAAGACAAGTCTACTAGATCATTCCTTAGAGACACTTTGGATTGCATTTTTAAGAATGAGCTATGGCTTTCTTCTTCTTGTCCATCATCTTTAATGTAGATGTCCCCACTACTATCACTGTTGCTTTTGCGGCTCATTGAAAAATTGATATGTCAACTTTTGTTGGTCTTGTAGGTGTCTTCTTTGATTGAAGCAACACCCTAGTATTAGAAGTATTGATAAAGAGCTCCATCTACGCAGAGAGCATGCATTGTGTGTGTGATCAAGTTACGCCCCTACAGATAGGGGGTACTAGGATGATTAATAAGATTTTGGACGACATTTGCCAACAGATGGGAGTTCAACAAATCGTTAATAATAGGTTTAAAATTGCAGAGGTGAGATCAATCGCCCATTTGTAGAAAAATATTGTTGACCTTGTGTCTAACCTTGTGTAGATGGTTGTGCTACTAGAAGTAAACTTGGGGTTTTGACAAATGAGGTCTGAGATGTGATGTGTATTGATTGAATGTTTACTAGTTGGAACTATGATCATGCACTTTTCTTTGTTGCTATCATTAATTCTTTTAGTGACAATTGTTGAATACCCACAACAAGAAGGCTGGACAATGTCTACTGCTAACATTCATATAAGTTGGACAATGTCTAAGGTGTGGGAGCATTTAAAACAATTGATGTTATGATTAGCAAGCATTTAAAAGTAGTAGCACTTTATTGTGCAATGTTGGTATCCAGACTTGTTGACTCTATTGAAGTCGTCATGCTTCATCTATGAAAACAGAAACATGTTCATCCACATGGCTTTGTAAAACTCTCAGTTGAATTCATTTGTTCTTTCAAGCTGTAACTTTTGCCAACTCGGTAACTTAATATCCTAGGTATACAACATACGTCAAAGGTAATGACAATTTTGGTCTCTTTGCTCAAATGCAGCTCTACACAATCTAGGAAGTGACAATAGGTGATTCTCGTTGAGCATTCCAAGGATGTGGTCCACTTGCCATTCATTTGTATTGTGATCTCTAACAAAATGGTTCCTAATTGTTCTAATCATGTAAGCACACCATAGAGGATTGTATAATCGAGGGATTAAGTATATTCATAATGTCTCAACTCTTGATATGATTGTGTTTGTTGTAAGCATCTGGATGGTTGCAAGAAAGACCAAATGATTTTGGTACCATTTTCCACAATACTCATGATTTTTTTGGAAGTACTTTAAAATTAGAATTTTTTTTTTTAAACACAAAAACATGTCCAATGTATACACCTTTAAAAAAAAGGTACCTAGGAAGGAAAAGCATAGAATTTTTAAAAAATAGGAGAACTAGAAAAGTGCAAAATCTCAAGAAATTAGGTACTTTGACGTTTTAATTTGTAAAAAATAGGGAATTTTTTTAAAGAAACTAAAAATTGATCATTTGGGAGAACTTTATGATAAAGAGATTTCACAAAAAGAAGGATCTCAAAACCATCTTCAATGTTTAGACGTGTGTGCGTAAAAGAGTCGTATTAGCAAGCATGTGGAGGACATAAAATAATGTTTTTTTTAATTTCCTTTAGTAGGCACATGCGCACCTAGTGTAAAAATAGACCACAAAAATTTCAGCTCGAGATTATTAATTTTGATTACTCCCTAGTACTAAAAAAAAACTAAATCGTAAAGTGTGACAAATTAGCTAAATCAAAATTTAAATATTAAAAAAAAAATTGAGTTTAAAAAAAAATATAGAATTTTATTACTATCAAATTAGTCATCTCCAATAAAAATTTCAAGTCAATCAAGCTTATGCTTCAAAAGTTATGGTCAATGACAACTCTGTCACTTCAATTGTGATGCAAAATAGGAACAGTCTTTCTTGCAATCACCCATCTCATAGTTTCACAATAGAGCAAAGCAACTCTTTTTTTCTTCAGTTGTCAATTACTAGTGCCTTCAATTTCAATTTGCACTTTTCAAAAAGTTGTTATGAGTTTTTATTGTAAAATGTTTGTTGTTGGAGTGTGAGGGCCACTTCACACTATGTCCAAACGTCGAGAGTCTGTGGATTTCCACCAATCAAATTTTAAGAAACCAAAAGTTCAACCTCTCGACCCTCACACTAGAAGGCACAAGTCCAAAGGCCATTACCCTCCAACTACCTACGTGGCAATAAATTGCCTATATGGCGATGAACTCTCAAAAGAAGTTTAGATCGAGTAAAAATGAAGACCCAAACTATGGCCAAGAGTCCGTCAACATATGACAAGATCTCCGTTAGATTGGTAGGTGGGAGTTCATTACTAAGAGTTTGGATTTTGGACTTGGCTTTTGGAGGCTTCACACTTTGGCCGTCCAAGTTGAGAGGCCATGGGAGTTCATTGCCAAGGGTTTGGACTTGGCCTTTGGAGGCTTCACACTATGGCTGGCCAAAGGCTCCAATTCCTATATTTTATTGCCTATTTATTGTTCATTTCTTTGGACTCTCAACAAAGTTTGGCCACTCAATCCCACGGCCTCTCGACTTGATCGGCCATAGTGTGAATGAGTATACATAATGTTGTTTTTGCACAGACTGATAGTTTCATTTCCCACCATTTGGAAGTAGCACAATGGACTATGTGGCATACTGCTTACAATGCCCAAATTTGCAAAAAAAGTGCAATCCATAGCCTATGAATACTTTTGGCTTCCATTCACAATATTATACAATTATAAATTTTTGCCCACAACTTCGACAGCTACCTAGTGGGTCACTTGGATTTTTTCACCAAAAAACGTGCACCATAATATAAAAAGGTATTAATTCACGGTGTTAAAAAATTAGAATTTTTTTGAAGAAATATATCTTATACAATTAATATATATTCAATTAAAAATAAGAAACATGTATAAAGAATACCTCATATTTACATAAATTTGTTTTAAGATAGCCTTAAAGATATAAATCCTAGGAATTTATTGTAAGTAGGGTCAATTTATGGGACTATTGATTTGCTTGGTTGAAAAAAAAAAGCATTGATGATAGTCCAACAATATGGATAAATTGAAGACCTAGTATTTGTTGGCGGCTTTAGACCGTAATCCTCTTCCACTACACCCTTGCCTTCACTTGCAAGGTTTGAATGTGGTTTTCATGCATGCCATCACTTTGAAGGTTTATGATTGCATTAAGTTTCTTTGGTTTATAACACATGGTTTGGTGCTATGGTTTAATTAGGGTCAATGTTTTGTACCTAAGGTTTGCACTCAATTGTCATTTGCTTGGTGTGCACTGAGGAATGCATACCATACATATTTTGAAAGACTTTAAGGTACATGGGGCATTGTTTGGTTTAGATTTCGGGTTCATGTTTTGGATTTCTTATTGAGTCTCAAATGTAATGGCTTAGGTTTGGGTTTAAGGCAAGGATTTATTTTTTAAAGTTAAGAATGATGGATTCTTACCTTTGGATTTAGGATTACTTTATTATTTGGCATTTTTTTGTTGTGGTTCTTATTGGGCTTCATGATAGTACCAAAGGAAAATGACATCAAATTGTGGATCCTAAATTGTTTGATCCTATCTATGTTGAATGGCCTAGCAATGCCTACAAATCCTTAGGATAAAGTTGAAGTGGGTGGTAGAGGCCAAATAAGCAAAATTTGAGTGATTCCCATAGTAGGTGCAACTTGCAAGAAGTAGCATAGTTGGGTGTTTTTGTCAGTGGAGTATGCTACACTAGTGTTCAGGAAATTCTTGGAGGTCCTCCGGCTAATTTCCTCCTATAAAAATGAACCGTTTTTTTTCCCATGGGCACCGCTTGCATCCTTTGATCACAAGAAGTACTGGTTTCTTTCCTCCAATTTCAATTTTTCACCGGCTAATTTCCTCCAAATTAAAATTGGCACATCCTAAATTGCAAAATTCTTATAATGTGTAGAAGATCAACTTGAAAATGAAAGTACTAATTAATATTACATCCTTAGCAAGAATCGAAACTAGCAAAGCCCTTCACCATTGAAGGCCAAGGATCATCCCAACCCATGCAATATGGAGTTGAAGATGGTCATGAAAAGGTTGCAAAAATCAAAAGAGTTTAGGATGTACCAACTTCTCCTTCTTCATATGTCTCTTCTCCTACCCTTGTAAGGTACCGCTCTGAATTTGTATACAAATGGCGAAACTTAGAGGAATTCTTCTACAAGACAATGGCTTCTTCTATTATGTTGTCATAATCTTTGTTAGGTCCTTTCAAGGCCAATCGCATGACACTTTCCAAATTAAATGTTGTCATACAATTTTGAAGTTTTTGCTTGATATTATTCTACACAAAAAATGCCCTTTCACAAGTCAAGGTACTTACACACTGACACTTAGCAATTTCAGCAAAAGTTAGTAGATTAGGGTACTTCAATTTTAGAGAAGAACTCCATCTAATTGAAGCCTATATATCACCAAAAGTTCTATCCATCCACTATGTACTCCCTTGCAACTTGAAAGCAAAAAATTCTTGCTTGCAAATTGTTGCGTCTACCAAGGGAAGAAAAGTCTTTCCTCCTTCACTTTCCTGTTGTCCATATTGCTGCAAAAGCAAATCAAGCTCTACAACTCCCCATAAAACCAAACCAATTTGTCTATGAGGCATATGAACAGGATTAAGAACTTTAAATGCATCTATCACATCATTGTTTTCAAACCGAACCTCCAAAGCAAATCAAACAGCTTCTGCATAACACTTTTGAAATGTTAGGGCAGCTTCAAGGCCAACACCTGTAGGATCCCTAGTCATTTAAACATTATGGAATTTAGTCCCCCTAATTTCACTAGACAAGTGACGGAGGTAACCATCTGGGGATCCAAATTCGGGGAGGATATGGAAACATGTAGTAGGATTGAATGTATTTTGGTTTACATTACAAGAATCAAGAAGGAAACGCATTCTAACACTTGCAATTTTCGTTTTCACAATAGATCCAATAATAAAAATATCAACAAGTTAAGATTGAAGAATTTTAGACAATTTAGAGAGCATGTGTAGAATATCAACCAAGAAATATAGAATGAAAATGAATTTGAAGTCACGCAATGTAGCAAACAATTGAAGAATGTTAGCATCATCATTAAAAGAATTCTCACGTAAGTAAATAAGGACTGATTCTAATGAATCAGACAATGTGGTCACTGCTTGCCACTTGGATAGCCAACATATTTTATGATATCTTTTAAGGGTTCTTTGAGCATCATTTAACCCCTAAAGGCCCAAGGCCTTTTTTCTGCCAAAAAACATTGAAAATTGCCATTTCTGTAGCAAAGAGTAAAAAAATTGAAAAATGTATTTTTTGCACATCTAACCGTAGGATCTTACACCTAACAAGTATGAGAATGTGTGAAAAAAATTGCAGAATTTTTGACAGCACAGATTGCAAGATATTTGCGTTTAAAGTGAGAAAAACAAGTTTTTCAGCACATTGCGGGACTGGATTTTTTGACTTTGAACATTTTTAACTTAAAATGTTTACACTATAGAGTTTTGAGCTTTAAATGTTTTTAGTGGAAAATTGAGTTGAGAGTCTAGAAAAAAAAAGAATATTCAAAAAAACTTAATTATCATTCCTAAAAAAATTGTTAAGTAGAAGTAGGCTAGATAGAAGGAAAATCTAAAATATTAATATATTTTAGATGAAATTAAAATACAATAATCCCAACGGTGAGATTGTTCTAGCAAGTAAATTAGGCAATGAAATTTATTTATTTTTTTAAAATTGCAAAAATAGCATTCAGAAATGAATCCTACAATTATTTTTTTCAAGAAGATGCTCTAATTGCCCGAAAAACAAAAATGTCCATAGCTTTCTCACAACAAATCCAAATGAAATGAATCAAAGCTTTCCAGATAGGCAAAAATATAATCTACGAGAAAAAAAATATTTTTTAAGAAAAAATCAAATTTTTGCCATTTTTTTAGCTGCCCGAGCTGCCCACCGTCCCCTATTTTGAGCTTATTTGGTCATAATTATTGTTCCTGGTCACCGATTGTGAAAAAATTGTATTCCCACAAAATTTATTAGCTGTTCTACCTTCAAAAAAAGTTTCAAAAAATCTGGACAAAATTTCAATCCGTAGGTACCTGCCCGAAATCCCATTTGTCCCGTGAAGGGACAATGGCCTTTAGGGGTTAACTCAATTTGAAGGGTTTGCAAGGTATATTTCCTTTTAGATGACTTTTTTAAGTGTGCAACCAAACATTTAACATAGAGTCCACTGCAATGGACATTTGTTTACAAGCTTCATTTTTTGAGGCCTCTAGGGCATCCAAATTAGTTCTGTAAGCAACACAATGAGTTGGAGTAAGAAACAGATTCACCTTTTTCAATCTTGCTGCCACACCCGTATTTTTGCCGACCATGGTGGAAGCTCCATCCGATTCAAATCCAACACACTTGTCAAGATTTAGACCCCATGTCTTTGTGGCAGCCATAAGAATGTCAAATGTAATCTTAGAATCCTTTTTTTCACCTTCAATCTACAATAAACCCAAAAAAGCAGTGATAGGAAGACTGACCTCTAAAAAGGTAGCAAAAACTACAAAGTGTCCTTTCACAAAAATATCGGTAGATTCGTCAATTGTTAGACCAAAGAATTTTGAATCCTTCACTCTCTCTAGAACTTTCTTTTGAACAACAGAAGAAAGTCCAAACACCATTTCAACACACGATTTCTAATCATGGTAAATTTTTTCAGTGATGGAAGCTTTACAAAAAAGAAGTAGATGGCATAATCTTGGAAACTTGTGGGAAGGAAGACTTTTCTTCCCCATGAAATATGCAGCCTTGAATAGGGATACCACTGATTCATCACAATTGCGATTTGCAGTTGCAACAGCCTTTTGCAAAGCTTTTTGCCCCCATGTTTTGCCCAAGCCAATTTTTAGTGTTCTACAATTTTATTATGGTCTTGCAATACCGAAATCTTAATGTTTGTAGAGCCCTTTGTTGCATATGCAAATTTACCTCCACCCTCCTTACAAGTTTTATAGAAAACCCTCTCCAATTCTGGATTGAACTCCACCCAATCGTATAAGTCATACCAAGAGTCTTTCTACTCCACATTTGCTTTTTCAACGTCATTTAGGTACCTTGTTAAGAGGTATTATAGGTAGGGAAGAATTAGATCCATGCGGATCGACCAAATCTCTAGTAGATCCAACCTTGAAAAACATATCTCTCATGGTCTTTTGTCTCTTAGCCATTAAGAACAATTTCGAAACAAAAAAAGAGAAGGTAAGATATTCTTCTCTATAGCTCGTAGAAGAAAATTGCAATTTAGTAGCATTTGACCACTTCAGCACATCCAATAGTTGTATCAATCACCAACAATAGCAACTCATAAGCACGTGAAGGAGCCACAATGCAAGCAGATCACAACTGAGAATGATAGTATAACTTCAATAATGAGCATGGAGTAAGTTTGCACTGCATGATTTAAGGAACATACAAGAAGTAATGAATAAGAGGGTGTAACAAAAGATTCAGAACTCACAAGCGTACAACAGTTCAGAACTTGCTCAGGACGAGTCAAGAAGAGGAACAATGCAATGTGCAGCAGGAGGAGTCAAAAGTCATAACTCATGAAGAGGAGCAATGTTGTGCAACAAATTGGCAAGAGGAGCCAAGAAGCCTGAGCGATGGGCATAAGCAATGAGCTTGGGGTGGGGGCTGGGCTAACCAGTTGCGAGTTTGAGACACTAAGTGGCCAACGGAGGCACGGGGTGAATGCAAGAAAGACCGTCCACTTTGCGTAGCGTTTTCCATAGTACTCATGTTTTCTTTGGGAGTACTGTATAATTAGAAAACAATTTTTAAAAAATCTGAAAAATATGTTCAATGTATACACCTTTAAGAAGAAGTTACCCTAGGAAGGAAAAGCATAGAAAAATTCTCTAAGTAGGAGAACTGAAAAAGTGCAAAATCTCATGAAAATAGGTACTTTCACATTTTAATTTGTAAAAAATAGGAAAAACAATTTTTAAGGAAACTAAAAATTGTCCATTTGGGAGGACTTTATAGGAAAGACATTTCACCAAAAAAATGATCTTGAAACAATTTTGAATGTTCAGAACTGCGCGCGCAAGGGAGCCCTGTTTGCATGTATGTGGAGGGCATAAAATAAAATATTTTTAAATTTCCTTTGGTAGATACATGACTTCCTACTATGGAAATAGACCATAGAAATTTCAGATCTAGATCATTAAGTTTGGATTCTCCCCAATACTAGAAACCCCTAAACTGCAAAGTGTGACAAATTAGCTAAATTGAAATTTAAACACAAAATGATTTTTAAATATTTTTGAAAAATAAGGGATCTAAACAAGATCAGGTTAGCCATCTCCAAAAAAAATTTCAAGTTAATTGGATTCATTCTTCAAAAGTTATAGCCGATAACAAGTCCGACACATCAAGTGTGACAAAAAATAGTACTAGTCTTTCTTGCATTCACCCCACGGAGCTACCAAGGACGAGCTGACATGCCTGGGCCCTGGAGAGATGAGGCATGGGTTGACAGGGGCAGTTCACTGGCTCAGCAACAAGAACAGAATGATAGGACAATAGGGCCACATGACCGGCATCTGGCAAGGGATGCTGGAGAGTGGGGCCTAAGAGTAGATTGGGCCATTGGAAAATGGGCTGGAGAGTGGGGACTAGGGAGTGGATTGGGTTGCTAGGGAGTGGGTTCATTGGGTGGGCCGTTGGAGAGTGGGGAGTGGACCAAGATCGGGAGGCGGGACCTTAGGACTCGGGAGGCTAGACAAGTGGGCACTGGGCAGGAGGCGTACAATAAGGAGCTGGTGGGAGGGGGTGGGGCGCAATGCAAGTAAGGCGGCTTTCCTTAATTCATTTACAACATTTTTTAGGCAAATCCAAATTCCCAATTGATAACCTCCATGGCCACAGACTGATACCTTTCTGTGTAACCCTCTCCATGCCGGATATTAGCCACTAAAAATTTGCACAAGGTAGTTGAAATCCCCCAACTATTCAAGTAAGCCGGTAAATTTCCTATAAATTTTAGATGGCACTGGTTGATTTCCACCCTTTCAAGAATCCTTCCGGTTTTGCATCCTTTACTTATGAAATTCAACTGGTTTTTTTCCGAAATCCACCGGCTAGCTTTGAACTAGCCGCCAAATTTTTCCGATCATTGTGCTACACTTCGATTGGTGTTGTTTGAGTTGATGTGGATGCCCCTCTATCATAGGTTTGATTGGATTGCATGCGTGATGGATACCCTTTCAATCACAAACATAAAGGTGTTTTCAAAATCATGTCATATTCAACACCTTTTCTGGATCATCTACGCATTGCACACCTATCAAATGTGAAGGACGGAAAATTGAAGGAACTCCATAGAATCAGACTGTGGTTGGCAGCTTTGTGAGGTTTTATTGGCAATTGGCAAATGGTGAAGATCAGTACAACAGTTCACTCTTATGGATGACCCATGTAGCCTATGTATAATAGGAATTTAGTGTTTTTATGTCTAGCATTAAGGATCATGTATATTGTTCATTTTTAGACAATTTTCAGCATTTTTGTCTTAGCTTAGGGCATTTTTGGTTTTGTGGATTTCCATACAATATATATAGTAGAAAAAAAGGACATCATTTATGTTATGTACTTAGAATTGTGTTATGAACAAATTTCAAGCTTATTTTGATTTTGTGTTATAATTGTCAATGCACCTTACCAGCTTCAACAATTTTAGATTAGTTTTACCTTTCTCGGTTTTGTTTTTTGCTTCAATCATTTTTGAATACCTTGCATGTTGTAGTGCATAGCATGATGTGTTGTAGTTGATGGGTTTTTGGTGCAACATTGTATTGTTTACCTATTCTTGGATGTAAATGTTATATTTCTAGTTTAGGTGTTTTATTATTGTCATTATTATATTTTTGGCCTTTTTTTACTTATTTCAATTTTGGATTTTTAGATTTTCATGTACCACATACTTTGCAAGAAGATGAAGGGAACAATCTAAGTTACGTGCTTGAAATTGTGTTATAAACACATTTAACTCCTAAAAAATCAAAATGTATTTTTTAGAAACATAGCAATTTTAGGCAGCTCAATACTAATGGAATTTTTATTTTTTTCTTTGAAATTTTTATGCAACATGAGAGCAAGGTTTTTTCTTAAGGCAAAATAATTCTCATAACTTTTGACTACATGGTTGAAAAGTTATTGTATGATTTTTAGATTTTTTTTCCATCTGGGCAGTTTAGACAAATCTATAAAAGTCACTTTTTTCATAAACAAAAATTTAAAATTAGTTTTCTAAATAAAAAATTGATATGTGGAAAGCTTTTAATCATTCCATTTTTATTAACAAAATGAAAGCTACAAGGAGTTTTAGTTTTGGGGCAATTATATATTATCAACTCCAAAATAGTTTTTGAGTCATTTATATAAGCTCTATTTTCAATCCCAAGGAGAGCACTTAGTATGTTCAAGTGCTTTTTTTGGACCCCTATTTATTTTTTAATGAACTATAATTTCAACCTTTAATTTTGAGCTTCATTTAATAATGACTATAGGTTTCTATTGCCAAAAATTTCCAATTCAAACAACATATGAAATGATTTCTAGAATAGATTGAAAAATGAACTGAAATGGCATGTTTTTCAACTCAAATATTTATAGAGAATGCATTTAGATGACCATTGCACCATTATTCAAGAAAAATGGACTTCCAAAAAAAATTATTTTTAGAAAACTTTATTTAATTTTTTAGACAATTTTTTTTCTTATATAAAACAGGGTTGTGAAAGTTATTTTCCGCTCTACAGTGTAATTCTTTACTTCAAAATTTTTTAACTAATTATAATTAACAAATCAAAATATTAATAGTTCAAGACATAAACTTTAAAGTAGGAAAATCTACTCATATTTTTCTTTTTCTTTTTCTTTAAGTTTTAGGACATAATATAGGGGGCTAAAATCTTAACACACGTAGTTTCTAATGGACATTCTAAGTGCTCTCCTTGGATTTTTAATATTTTTAAAAGAGTAAAATAATAAGATGTAGATTGTTTATTACAACATTACAACCATTGGATTGGCATATTTCAGTTCCATAATTAAATTTTTAACAATTTAGTATTTTGAATCATTCTCTACTTCTTTCTACTATTTTTTTCCTATATGTTGTACAATTCCAAATGATCTGAAATTTTTCAAGGATATTGCCAACTTGGATTGAAGAATGAATTCAAAGAAGCACTACCATCATGGACATTTTTTCATACAAATTTGACCTTGTGAAATACAATTGTCCTATTTTTCTCAAGGCCCAAAAAGGATTTTTGTCAATTCAAACATTAATATTTTGCGATCCACATAGTGGGAATTTCTGAGATTTTTTCGTATCTTTTCAAACTAACGTGCTACAAGATCCTATATGTTGTGTTTTTGTCTTTAATCTTTGAATTTTCCTTTTTTGCCCTTACGTTTCTTTCTTATAACAAAATAAGGGTCTTGAAAATTATCCCCAAAATAAAAATTCTAGAAATAATCCCCAGATAAGTACATACTTGAATGCATATGTGGCATACACTTCTAAATTAATACTATAATATGAAAGCATCCTACCATAATCATAAAAGGTTACAAGAGACACACTAAGATCCTCCAAGCTTGGAAAAAATAATTTCCTTGAAAAAATCATGTTACACTAATCTTTTACAATTTTGTTGTCATCCAAAAGCCATTTATGCATCCCTAGGCATTTTAAGATTAAGATGATTCAAAGAGCAAAATGGTCATAAACCTACAAGGATAGAAGAGTAGGTAGGCAGAAAACGTTAAATGAACACCTTCAATTTTTAGGTTGTGTTCAGCACAAAATATATCTATAAATAGATTTTTGAAAATTATGGGGGGGAAATCAATCTTGTTGAAAATTTATATTTTGAATAACTGTGGAATTGTTTTTTTCAGCTTTACTTAATTACTCAATACAAAATGTCAACTTCAACAATCCGATATAGTATTCCTTTATACAACAAATGCACTTACAAAAACTCAAAAGTGTTTGAGTAAGTTTAATAATTAATTTTATTCTATAATTTTTAGCATATCAATATAATAAAATCCATGATTACAAACATTAAAGTTGAAATTACAACATGCTAACATCTTTGGTGTACAATGAATGACATGGAATAATGTTCATTCCAAAAGCATTTTTGGTTGGTATGTATATTTCAAAGTTGACACAACCCACTTTCTATAGACAATTTGGAAGTTGCTCCTAAAAGTTTGAATGAAATTTTGTTCAAGCTCATGGTTCACTACATTAATCCCTAATGTCTAAGTCTTTTCAAATGTATTTTTCTTATGAAAAATGAGCATAGGCTTGTAGTTATCTTCAATGAAGTAAGTTTTTATTTTTTTTCAAAATTTAACCATATAGATGTTTAAAGAGCTTACTTATTAATATGCCTACCAATTTTGAGTGTGAAACTGCATAGGAGTTGTGAAATTATAACAAGAGAAATATATATTTTTCATTTTTAGTATGTTGCCTTTTCTACAATGTTTCAGAAATTTACATATAAATTTTTTTGGCTTAGAGGTGATATGAGCAACTACAAGTAGTGTTAGCACACTAAAATGCACTTTCAAAAAACTTAATTTCACATGAAAAGCTATCAAATTCATCCACCTTGCAATTGTTATAATTATGCAATTTTTTTTATAAATAGAGAGTACAAATATTAATTCTAAATTAATATTTGCATATTTAAATTTTCAATAGTGTGAATCATGAAACACTTTACTCTTTCTACAAGGACCATTTTCAAAGCAAATAGATATGTATGATTTTTTAGATCTCAAATTAAGTGAAATTGGCAAACTTTGCTCAAAGCCGGGAAATGAAGTAAAATTTGCAAGCTTTTACTCTTCACTACTGGTACATATATGCCTTTGAGGATCTCTCAAAAATTAAATATTTAACTTTTTCAATGAAAAATAAAAGATTTTAATAGTTAACTCTCAAAACCACCCATAAATTTTTTTTAAAACATTCAAAGCAATTTAATTGCCCCCACCAAAATGAGCTCAAAATTTAAATCAACCATATATGTTTGGTTAGGCATTTAGGGATTAATTTGCATTTTTTGACATCTTTATATACAATATTCAATCCCTATTGTCCAAATTTAAGATAAATTTTTCTCTCAAGAAGCTATCAAACAACTACAATGTCTTCCAAAATATGATATTTTAATTAAAATTTTAGGTTATGATTTTTTCTTTCTAATGATAAATTTACTTTGCTATCTTCCTATATGATTCACTTATGTTAAGCTATTTAGTCACTTAGAATAAAAAATGAATCCTCATCAAAATAGTAAAAATGATATATACCAACAATAGAAAAAAATAATATGACAATGTACAAAAATAACAATAATTTAAAAAATATTAAATATTATCATGATAACTAAGTTTGAAGATAGAACTTCATCAACCATCATAGATAATCTATATGATGCAATTGGAGGTATTATTGCATCCACTTTATGTGCTTTTAGTGTTTTAGAGTTGTGAATGATGGTGAAGAATTATGACAATTCTAAAAAATGAATTTAAGAACTTCAAAAGGCTTCAACTTTTATGTCTTTATTGGTATAATATAATCTATTGAACTTCTATGTAAGTCAATATTCAAAAATGTTAAATATGATGCCAATAAAATACATTTCTAATTAGTTACTTGTACTATGATTAAGGATTTCTCAAGTTATTTGAATTAAAGACTTTTATTTAAGCTATTAAAAATTTGAAGGTGAAAAATTTTTAAATTTATTTTTCAAACATTTAACCTCTAATAATCCAAAGGGAGGTACTTTCAAAATGGGTCAAAATTGCCAAAGACTTGAGCAACTTGTTTTCTCATTTTTTATAGATTATATAGAATGTAACCTTAAGATCTTGCAGTTTACATTTAGTATGAGCACCTCAAAAAATTTCATTTTATTTGACTGCACAATTCAGTAGATATTTAAGTTTGAAGTCTTATTTTGGATAAATTGAAAAACATGACATTCTACTTTGAAGGAGCATATCTTAGTGAGAATATTTTTACATGATGACCTTTTTGTGCTCAATGAAAGACAGAGGGGTTGACAATGCTCATCTAAAATTTTACAACACTCTAGTCATTTTTGCAATTTTGTGTGGAGCTTAGTGGTCACTGAAATGAGAGTAGTGTTTTTAAGAAAAACAAGAATGGTTACATTTTTCTTCTCCTTGAACTCCTTGGATTTGACCTTTTTGAGGTAGGCTACAATTGTATTAGTTGGCTAACTTTCCAACTCATGCCAAAATTGAATCCAAAAACACAAGCTATGAACTACACTACAGTACTCAACTTAAAAAAATTCTTCAAGGCAGGTTTAACTCGGAATTTGATGAAACTATTGCCATTGGATTTACAATGCAATCTATTTTTTACAAATATCTTTTTATTAAAAAAATTCAAAAATTGAGAACGGATAGCTCGAAAAAATGGTCATGGGGATCATGAGGGATGAATTAGTGAATTTTCAACACATGATGAACTTAGAGCATCCTCAGTCTTAACGGTATATTGTCCCTTTAAATGTATTTCTAACTTTTGAATGATATATAATTAAAACTTGAATTTTGTATCATTGGAAGCGCATCCCATACCACTCTCAGTAGGTACAAAAAAAAAAAAATTCAAATTTAGACATTCGACAACAACTTTAAAAATAAAGTAAAAGTGAAAAAATTTAGAAGTCTTAATAAATCATGGTTACCAAAGCAAAATTTGGCCATTGACACTCCACATTTGACTCCATTTGCAGTGTCAATGGCCAAATTTTGCTTTGGTAACTAAAATTTGTGAAGACTTCTATAATTTCTATATATTTTGACCTTGCTTTTGAAGTAGTTGTTCAATCTCTAAATTTGAATTTTTTTTTCTTGTACCTTTTCAAAGTTCATTTCGAGACGCTTCCAATGTTACAAATTTCAGGTTCTAATCATATACCGTTCAAAAGTTAGAAATACATTTGGAGGGACAATATACCGTTAGCACTAAGGATGCTCTTATTACATCCAAAAGGACACATTTAAGGTATTCAATCCCTAAAGACTACATTCAATGTACTTTATTTCTAAAAGCCACAATCATTGAACTTCAACTATGAAGGCTACATTCAATGAACCTAATTCAAAAGTCAACCCTCCAAGAATGGTTTTAGAATTCACATCTTCTTCTAGATTTCAAAAATAGAATAAAAACCATTATAATTTTTTATAAATGTATTATTTAATGCAATTTATATTGCTTACAGGATATAATTAAAACTTTATCTAGATAATACTACATAAATGTGTGTTTTTTAGAAAAAGATGCCTCCAACCATGTTGAATCTCTTATTTCAACAACTGTGCGGGTACCCCGAGATGAAGAAGTTTTGTCTTTTACTGAGGTATGCCATCCTAAACAAGGGATTTTCCTGAGCGAAAATTCGGACATTCTGACAGGCTTGAGCCTATCAAACTCCATCCCTACAGGCAGAATTGCGCCAGGGCTTGTGAGGGCTTGTGTCTAACACTGTTCCAAAAAACAAAAATTTGATTCCTATGCTAAAATGTGCGAATCAGCTCATGAAGTCAAATGGTCGCCTCATGCACCTCCTCCTCCCTCCGTGGACCTCCTCCCGGACTCTTAGGGGGTAAGGTACTGTATGGAACGAAGGCATTTGAGTGCCGAAGTACAGTACAGTGACGTATATTACTGAAGCATGTTCTCTTGTTTCGAGGTAGAATGCGGAGAGGACATTGGTATATATGCTGTGGAATCTAGAATCAACAGGTGCAGGTCTGCAGGATCTACTGCTACAGTGCTGTTGTACAAGAGGAGAGCCTGTTGCCAATTCCGAGGTGGAGGAACATCCGGAAACGGCTTTATGAGAGTTATGACTTGTCTTGCCAACATGGAGACACATGACGCACTTGCCCAGGCAGTGCCAAGCAAAAGTCGAAGCCAATCAAGAAGGAGCCACTTTGACAATGGATGCAGCTACTATGGGAATTGATTTGCTGCCACGAGAATCGTATGCGGCGCCCCGACCCTGTCCAAACGGCTTTGATCGGAGGGTTCAGACCTTCCCTCCACTACAAACGGCCACGATCTTCCTTTGACCCCGCCCGAATCGGATGGCTCAGATCGCCTCTCCGTGACAGATGGCCCAGATCTTCCATTATACCCGCGCAAATCGGACGGCGTGGATGGAAACGGGACCGTGGACGGTCGGGATCGCCTCTTGGCCCCGCCCAAATGGTCACTATCCCCTATAGCCTGGGCCCGCTCTTCCCGACGCAGGGCATCAGTCGTCAGATTGTTGGTGCGTAGGGTTGTTTGCTTTGGTTTCGAGTTGTGAGTTTCTCCGCCATCGCCAGCTGAAGATTTGCGCGGACGGGCTGTGACTGAGGTACTCTATTGCCGCTCGCCTTGTTTCCTGGCTGCCAATGGATCGACGCTCTTCTTTCAGCTTTGGATCGAGCTGGGAAGCGCGGTAGGGGTTGGGAGCTGATTGGGGTGGCGGTGTGCCGGGTCAATTTCGGTCTGGCACCGACTCTCGCAGTATTTTCTTCTAATTTGCGGTTTGCGAATTTTTCGGAGATTATGTTTTTCTGTCCTCAATTAGGTTGTAGTGGAGCTATGCAATATGCGATAAGACTTCCTATTGAATATTTCCAGAAGACTCGGCATGGAATGAGGACGCCATTCTGATGCTCTCCCCTTTAAACCTAAAGAAGTGATTCTCGAGAATCGTTTACATGCTAGAAAATGCTTTAAAACTATAATCGATTCTGAATTTCGGCTTGGGATGTTGTATTCTCAGGTCTACTTCGACATGAACGCTCCGAAGGTGGCAGAGGAAGTTGGCAATCTTTTGTTTTGTGCAAGCAAAGGAGATGTAGCGGGGATTCAAAAGCTGCTGGATCAAGGCATGCCGGTGGATGCTGCGGATTATGACGGTCGAACAGCTTTGCATCTTGGAGCAAGTGAAGGTCACGCTGCCGTGGTCAGTTTTTTATTGGAAAACAAGGCCGACCCGAATCCGATTGACCGAAATGGAGATACAGTACGTTTACCACCTCATCACTTGAAGATGAAAGGGGATCGTGATTTTCCTGAAGTTTAGCATGGCAGCATGTGAAAAGTACTGAAAAGAAAATTTCTCGAAGCGTAATTTGTGTTGTTACACTCCTTGTGATTCTGATATTTTCTTCCATAACTATAGTGAAAAATGGTTAACAACACATTAGCGCTTGAAATCGGCATGATCATTTTCTCAGCCCAGCTTGTATCCACCTTTTAGAAGAGCAGCTGTCGTTAGGACATATGGACGGCCTCCAGTATGATTGTTAAGTGGATATAGTAGAATATCGGGCACCCGTACAAAACCTGCACATGACTCATGTATTAGGTTCTTGAGGATGTGCCAGTACCATGACCTATATTTTGGGGTTCATCGCACAAACCCGACATTCTTTGACTTTCGGCAGTGAGGTGCTAACGGAGTGTCCTGTCATGAGGACAGCCATTGTCAAATGCGAAGGATTATGGGCATGAGGACATTTGTAAAATTTTGGAAGCTGGACGTGGATTCATCAAGGTAAGCCTTTATTGATATTTTACCCATTCAGTCATTTCCTGAAGGACTACAGGTTTATGGTGACCAAGGTTATTGACTTGTACTACACTTTGGTTGTGTAGCAGTCACGCGGTCTTCACGAATTTGAGATCCCGATTTCCGAGCTGAACATGGATAAAGGCAAATTCATTGGGAAAGTAAGTGAATCGTTTCTCATCGATTCATAATGCACATATTTTTTTGAAATTTTGGAATGGAACTTTGAGTATCTATGTGCCGGGACCTAAAACGCACCGAGCTAGGCAGTTGTCTATGGTGTGTGCGCTGCATATTGAATCCCTGTAAAATATTGTTTCCGATTGTCTTACTTTTCTTTTTTATCACTTTGAAGTGTTTCCTCATCAGAATCACCGGATCGTCTGGGACTAAGTGGGTTGCAATAAACGTGATCATAGGGTGCGTTTGGAGAAATTCGAGTTGTGAAGTGGAGAGGCACAATAGTCGCTGCCAAGACCATCACTGCTGAGTTGTCGAAAGATCCTCAAATTTTGTAAGTTGAGGCAGAATATAATATTTATATATTATTCAGTGTTAGGGGCGATGCGTAGACTTGAATATGGCGTACTGTTAGGTATTGAGAAATCCATTTGTGGGGTCTCTTAGTAGATTGAAGTACCGATAAGATTTTTTCACATCAAACATGCTCCATCATTCTCATTTTGACCTTGATAAGGTCCCTTTGTGTTCGCTGAAGCCACCCATCTCGCATTTAATTAGGAAATATGTCATTCAATCGACCCTATTGACACCTTGAAATTGGTGGCAAGCAGGAAGGAGTTTGTAGCTGAACTGGCTTTACTGTCAAATCTTTCGCATCCGAACATAGTGCAATTCCTGGGAGCTGTGACAAAGCAGCGACCGATGGTCATGGTCACTGAATATCTTCCAAAAGTTAGACTCGACAAACTTCATGCTTTTGAAATCTAAGTTTTGAGCAAGTTGAACAAATCAGACGCTATGTGAAGTGGGCTTGCAAGTGGGATTTTCTCTCTTATCGTATTCAACCTAATTGTATTTATTCTCAGGGAGATCTACATGACCTGATGGAGAGGAAGGGAAGATTAGATGCGAGAACATCTACTCGTTTTGCCCTCGACATCGCCAGGTTTTTTCCTGAACACCACTTACCACTGTATTTTTCCTTTGTATTCGAGTGGCTGTCGTTGCATCATCTTCTGACTAGCGGTGAAATTTGAGCAAATTCTTCTGGGCGTCATCATGCCGTTGGCTTGTTAATTCAAGACCGCTTCAAGTACCTACAGTTTATGGGCAATGTGGTTCATGATGGATTTAGTTTTCAATCACATGTTTTGTGAATGTGTTCTCTGAACCTCATAGATATAGGAGCTCCAATGTGTGATGGTAAAACGTTTCTCGAATTTTGGAAGCTCAAATGTGTACTTGTGACTTTGCAGAGGCATGAACTACCTACACGAAAACAAGCCGAATGCTATTGTTCATCGCGATTTAAAACCCAGGTACTAGCGAGCTTAATGTGATTGAGCAGTATTAATTCGCAACTTCTTTCCATCCTATTGAGAGTGGCCAAAATTTCGTGTATTCTTTTACAACCTGACATCTTATCAGTTCTCTCATTCCTTTATGGCATCGCATTGATCAGGAATCTTTTGAAACATGATGCGGGTCACTTGAAGGTGGCAGACTTCGGGCTGGGCAAGCTCCTTGATCCTCTCGAAGCGGATCGTAACGCCTTGTATGAAATGACGGGCGAGACCGGCTCTTGTAAGTTGATGTCCCGATTTCGAATGGCGTCAATTCTAAATTTCTCGATTACTTAAACTTTTGCGAGCATGCATGATGTCAGAGCAGGTTTCGGTGATACACTTGAACTATCAAAGGAAGTTGAAATCTTTACGAAGGGTAGTAAGCGTCATACCCAAGATATGCTGCGCGCATTCGATCGAAGCGTGGGTATTGTCTGAGTGTCAGTTTCTTCAAGCGTGACCGCTATTTTCACATTTTCATTCGTAACTATGTTCATTGTGTTGCTGGAGCAGATCGATACATGGCCCCAGAGGTATTCATGCACAAGAACTATGACAGAAGCGTAGATGTCTTCTCGTTTGCCATCATCGTTCAAGAGGTTTGGTGACCTGTTCAGAGATCTGTCAATCAAGTTTTAACGTGATTGCAAAAGAAATTTTCCATCTTAGTTCATGATATCATCACGGGCACGTTTTAGAAGTCACAGCAGAATTATGCAGAGTGTGGGGAGACTTGAAATGTGAACACATTATTAGATGTTCGGAAGAAGCGTTCGGATATTTTTGTTAACATCTTAAGCCGCTGCATTTCGCTGAGATAAATTTGTGAAATATTGATGCTACATCGATGTGCGCTGTCATTGAGCGTAGATGTTCGAAGGAGCAAGTTCGCTAAAATACCAGCTTCCAAAATCCATCGCCATTTCTCGAGCTAAAGACATGCAACGTCCATCCTTCAGCGTTTCCTACCCATCTGGAATGAAAGAGTAAGTGCTGGCCACTCCTGAGTATGATTTCGCGATTTTTTGTCCACTATCTGAACTAAGCAGTTTTTTGTACTGGCGTGTGTAGTATCTGCTCTACACCGAAGTGCAAAGATTTGATGTTCAGCAGATGTTGGGTGTACCTGACTTATTCCTGTTCTGGCACATTTTCTCAGATTGATACAGGAGTGCTGGGACTCGGATCCGAGCAAACGGCCAACGTTTGCAAAGTGCATAAAACGCTTGGAAAAGATCCAGGTGGATGCCGGATTCGACAGCAATGGAGCCTTATCCGAGAAAACAGAGAAGAGAGAGAAATGTACTGTAATGTAGCTTTCCGGTTCGTGTAGTTGTACACTCACAGATTTCAAAAACATAGGCATTCATCATTGGTTTCAGGGCTATACTGGGGAGGACCGAAGTGTGAGATTACATGAAATCAACATTAAGCTAAACTTTGTGAGGCACTGCGATTTAGAAGTGTCCTGTCTCGAAAGGCCATATAGTTGTGAAATTATATCTCGTTTTTTCTGTTAGCAATGATTTTACATATCTTTTGATCCTGGGTATAGAAAGAAACGAGTGCAATAAGGTAGAGGTTGAGACAAATGTCGACTATGTTATGGTGAGATGGTTTTTATCATACAGAGTCTTTTCAAGCAATTCTCCATCGCTGTAATTTCCGCCCGAGTCAAAGATGTCACTGGATTTTCCATTTGAAGTGTACTGACGAAGTTGCCTGATTGAGAGCACTAGGTTATGATGGTGCATATATGAACCAGCAAAACTTCTATCCTGGATACAATTGCCGTCCTCACTCCAAAACTCGCTGCCCACACACTGCCTGCAAATGAATAGGCCGAGAGGATCAACTCGCAGCTTGGTCGCCCTTAACCTGGCGTAATTTTCATTCCCCCAGAACGACTTCATCCAATCGAGCTCATCAACACTAGCTTCATTGACGTAAGCACCGGCTTCAGGAAACGCCGTCTGCAGCATTTCAACAAAGTTTCTGGTATGAATCCGGGCAGCTGTTTTCTCCACTTCTGTTGCATTCCAACTCCAACTCGATTGTGTGGTCAAGTGCCAGAGCCCCTCTCGCCACGCCGGCGTCACGGACGTTTGTCGAAGAGGATCGCCCATGCGAACTCCTGGCCCAACCACCATATGGCCCAGTACGCTAGAGCTCTCAGAAAGCTGCATGGCTGCGACAATGGTCTTCGCCAGACCACGAGGATTCTTCAGAGCTGAGAAGGGGATGATTCGCGACCCTAGCACTCCGCGAGCTCCTGTGTAGTCCGTGTCCGTTTGGGGGAAGAGCAACCTATAGACGGCACTATGCCATTCCTGGAATGTGGAGTAGCTTTGGATTAAGTACAGGGTGGTCGTGACGTTCTGGATTTGTGATAGAGCTTGCACAACGGGAGTGAAGGTCGCCCTCGCGGCCGTCTCCGTGGCTGGCACCACGAAATCCCCGAAAAACAAATTGGGTTTGAAGCTCCAGTATCCGGCCCAGTGAGCTGAATCGAGTGGAGCCGTGCCTTGGGCCCACACAGTCAGAATCTCTTCTTGCGTCGCCGTCGTCCAGGCCATTCCATTGGGAGGATTCAGCTGCAAGATGGCACCCACCAAGTTGCTGGGGTTTGGATTGAGTTTGTACGTGACGGATGTCACCACCCCGAAGGTCCCCCCGCCGCCGCCGCGAAGGGCGAAGAAAAGGTCCGCCTCTTGGCATTCGTTTGTGACTCGCAGTGTGGAGTCCGCCGTCACCACCTCCATCTGCAGGACGCTGTCGACGGCCAGCCCGAAGGTGGGACTGAGGGCGCCATGGCCTCCTCCTTGCACGAACCCACCACCGGCGCCCACCGTGAGTGACATCCCGCCCACGAGAATGTACCCTGTAGGCTTCAACGCGTCGTAGACTTCGCCCCATGGAACGCCACCTACAACAGTGATGGCGGCCCCGTGATGCACACATCCGCTCTCCGGCGTAAAGGATTCATGGATGGTGATGTTCTTGAGCTTGTGCATCCAAATGAGAAATGAACCAGCTGCCGCACTTCGGCCGAGCAAGTCGTGGCCGCTGGTCTTGATCACGACGCGGAGGTTGTGAAGCGTTGCGAAGCGAATGGCGTTCTGCACGTCCTGGACAGCTTCCACTTGCACACCCAGCACAGGCACTAGTCCTTGATAACAAATACTCGTCTTCGACGCATTCATCGCGCAGGTTTTGTCGCCATCTTCCTCCCAATTCTCCTGTTGCATGCTTCCGGCATTGCCTGCTCGCATGTAAGAATTGATTTGATTGTTCCGAATGTTCTGGCACGTTGTTGTGTCGAAATGTGGCTCGTGACAGGGGTTTCCTGAATTTTGCAAGAATGAGGTCCGAAAATGCTGTTAGCCTCGAATCAATGGCAATTGACTAGACTTAAGATCTGTTCTGCTTGCCAATCAAGCAGCTTAGTGAATCCCTCGTAGTTAAAAACTCAATCTAATTTATTCTTACTAGCTAGAGAATCACCACGTATACAAGACCCGAATTAACTCTAGAACTTGACTGCAACATGTACTCCATATGGAAGGTCTAGATCAGATCGATCATGGATAAATCATGAGTTTGAAGAACCAGTCGTGGTATAATTTTGCACGCACAAGCACGTACAACGCGGAAGAGCTGCTGCTTGTTGGCTTACCTGTGGGTTTGGGAGCAATTAAGCGACCATCCAGAGTTACATTGAAAGAATACCATTCCTCTTGAGTCGGCCAACAAGCACCTTTAGAATCCGAACAGCGACAACTGTTTCCTTTGCTGCAGGTAATTAATGTGGCGATCGTCCAGAGAGTCAACATTATTCTCGTTATAGCTTCGGTCGGATGGCTGGGCATCGTCATCTGGTTTTGAGGTGTTCTCGTGTCTGAAGTCGGAGCTCAGCATGAGAGGCGTAAGCAAATTATGCCCGTTCACGTTGAATTTGGTTAGATCAGTTGGCAATCTCAAACGGCAATCTTCAAGGCAAGGTGGAAAATCAGCTCTAGACTTATAATTGTAGAAAAGACGAATTCCCTCTACTAGAACTGGACCAGCTGCATTTACTGGATGCCGAACTTTGAATGTCTTGACCACTGGAATACAATAACACAGAACATTTGGGCGCCGTCTCTGGTTTGTTAGGAATTCGACTTCAAATGCAATCAAGAGCTAATTAAAAACCCTTCATAGAAATTGGAGATGACATATCTTCAGAACCTAGTGATGACACAAGATTACAGAAGTGTGAACATTCCTAGATGGTTTGGTGTATAATCCAGTGCCTACCCAACATGCTGTACAATGTGGGCTGACCAATCACAAGTACTTCATGGGACAAGCTTTCTGAAACAGCTGAATATTGTGACTAGAAGTGGCCCACCTTGCATTCTGCCACTCAATGAATCAAAGTCAAATAATCAAAGTCAAATACTCTAAATAGTGTAGCAATTTTCAGTATGCCTCTGCAGCTGATGTCGCTTAGCCTCTTATTCATTCAGTTTAGCTTGAATGGACCACATGCAGGGCCTTGACTCACATTTTTGTTCTTGTCCAGGAGTAACAGCTTCAAAGTGGACATGCAAGCAGACGTGCAAGTGCAGTTGGCTGTAAAAGCAGATTCAGTGACAGATGTAGGGCGCATGCAAATAAGGTGACTTCTAGTTGTCATTTGTGTGTCCCTTCTAAGATGTGAGACTTTCCAACATGCTTAACTGGTGTCTTCATACCAGCCAATGTTGAGGTCATTTTCCCTGGGCTAGGTACCCCAACACTTGCTTGTCCCTTTTTCTTCTGAGGACAGACTTTTGTTTATGCTGGCAAGTCGTTGTATGAGAAGGTTTCTGTTTTATGTCCATCAAGGTTGAGTAGTTGTATAATAATGCTGGTGCACATCACATCCACTGAACGCAAGTGGTCCAACAGAAAAAGCTCATTCAGTGATTTCAAGCCAGTAGCATCCATTTTGCCAGTAGCAACCTCAATTACACAAATTGGTTTATACAATTAAACAATTTTTTTAATAAAACATAGTATCATTGCACAACCCGTCATGGGTGACAGCACTGGTAAAAGATTGCCATGCTTTTTAAGTTTACAAACAACTGATCTCCATTGCAAGTGAGTTTTTTCAGAAGAAATCTTACAAACTCTTGGTGAATACTCTGTGTGGATGGAGATCCGAGCAGTTTGCTCATCCCATCTCATTTAACATGGAATTGGTCACTACTCACCAGTTTCAACCAAGTTGGATAAATTCCTTGGATGGGAAAGGACATGATGTCCACTAGTGATAATTTGCATTAAAAAAACACAATATTTTATCTGATCAGAATTGCTTTGAAAAGGAGCACTCACAAAGTTGAACAAAAAAGAAGTTGCACTATCTTGTTCAGAAGCTGAGTAGACTAAAAGTTTGCTCACCTGTATAACTTACTGTATCTGTCTGTTCTTGTTTGCAGATGACATCAACAGCTTTTGCAAGGCTCATGTGGTCTTCAATCATGTGTGGGCTTCAGCATGTGGAATCAATAATGCTGAACCAGATAATGCAAAAACTAGAAACAAATGTATTTCTTTTCTGTTTTCAATGATAGAAGAAGGAACAAGCTTTGTGATTGGGAGAACTTGAACTTGGACTGTTTCCTTGGAGAGTAGGGAGCTTTTCCCTTAGCAGCTGATTTTGAAGCGTCCCTTTTAGCATCAGATATACACCAAAGAAATGCTCTTCTCACAGTGCCACATTCCACCAAGAAAAAGGGCATGTGGGGTGGAGTGAAAGATGCAGGTGTCCCAAGTCCCTCATGATCCAAACAGCTAAAGTTTCAAAGGAGAACAGAATCCCAAACTCAGATGGATGTGTCATGAAGCACGAATCAAGGCAATGGACACAAACTGGTTTTCTTGAAAAGGACTTTGTCCACTGAGTGCCTCGTGGAACTCTATCCCAATGAATTAGAAGACATGAACTTGCTCAGATATATCTACAGTGGTTTGTGTGCAGTGAGACAGTGATGCAGGAAACTTGGTTGAATGACTAGCATCAAAGGTTGTACAGTATTTCTAAGCATAAATTAATGCTTGTTGATTACATGACATCATTTAGTTTCAGGAATAGAGGTAAGGTAAGCACATGCATAATTGACACTAATAGCAATTGAGCATATTTATTATTATGAAATGCAAATTATTTTATTGGATTTTATAGGAAAGTGGAACAGGATTCCAATGCATTACTTGGATTTCATATTGAAAGTTATGAAATTTCAAAGTATTTTTTATTGATGATCCAAAAATGAACACTAGGCTCTCTTGGTCTCTCATGTTTTGATTGTGTGCACATCTCATCATCAATATCTAGGTTTTAGTGTTTGGGGGGGCCAATTGTAAGTGTCACATTTTGGGCACTAATGATTATTGGCGGGGCACTTTGTATTGGTATTCAAAGTAGTGTGGGTAAAAATATAGATTGACTTATACTCTTGTGATGTAAAAATTAGAAAAGTTGTAGAAGTAATATATGGCTAATAGTATAGAGAGGTAGGTATTAAAATTAAAAACAAGATATTAAATATGTAAGAATTTTATCAAAATATCAAAAATAACATGGGGTCTCATTAATAACACAATTGTGGTCCGTATAGGCTATTTTCCTACAAAATAAGCAAAAGATCTAATATTCCATGATTTAAATGCATGGCAGATGATCAATGATTGATGGCAATGTAATATGTATTGGATAGCAAAGTGTTTGAGCAATTACAAAGGTACTGGAAACTATGGTAGAACCACCCATCACCAACCAGTACCCAGTTGTCAACCACTAGAGTGTATCGATTTCAGTACAGGCTTGGACACAATATCATGATTAATTTTTGGGATAGTTATATTAATGCTCCAAGGTCGTAATGCCAGATGTCTTTAACTTTGGGTGCTCAAGTTAGTAGCAATTACTCTCACAATGATTAGTTATGCATGACTCTTCAGAGTGGAGATGGGTTGAGGCTAACTCTTGGCTTCAAAAATTCATAGTAAATTCACTTTAAGGAAAAAAATCACAAAAATTTGACTATGCCCATCATTTTTATCTTCCTACAGGGCTATAAATTCACATTGCCTTCTACTGCTCCTGAACATATGCAGAATTGCTTAAGTGGTCGACCATAGGTGGTTCTACTATAGTCCATAGGATTTCAAGGTGTATCATATTGCATCATTCTATTTTTTTGGTGTGAAGATTTTGTATTTAGTACATAACTTATGATGCTTTAGATACCAATAGGCAAATTTAACACCAAGTGCAATATTTTGAATTCATTTATTTTCAAGATTGCCTTAGCATTGGAAGCTGTAGGTGTAATTGTAGGTAGTTTTGAAATGGATTGTTGTAAATCAATGATTAATATTAAAATTTAGATTGAAGACAAGGATATTCAAAGAAAAAAATTATTAATATTAATAATAATAATAATAATAATAATAATAATAATAATAATTAAAAAAAAGACAAGAGTGTCATTCATTGAGTGCTTTTGAGAATGATCTAATAATAGAAACCATAAATACATAGAACCAAAAAGTCCATGCAATCAACTACCAATTTAGTACTTTCTTTTCACTTGATCTAAAATTCTGAAAACCTCTGAAAATTAGTTTCCTAACCTTGGACACCTTAGAATTTTTTTCTTAAATTGTTAATGATAGACTAAGGAAAATTACATTTTGCCTCTTTTCATCCTCTCTTTAACAATCTTACTAAGGTAGGAGGCTCTGAAATGAAGCGGGCATTAAGAATGGACCCTATAAATGGCAGTAAAATGGACATGAGTTGGTTCTAAAATTGACATTTATAGTCATTGAATGAATCAAGGAAAAAAGAATTATCAATTGCAAGAGCCAATCATTTGCTTTGCTTTCCCCATCTTTCTTTAGAATTGCAAGTGAACTGTTTATAGACGACCTAGGGTCATAAATAGGGATCTATGACCCAAATCGTTTGAAAATTCATAAGTAATTCAAAAATGTTTGGAAAAATACAAAACTACTTGGATTAGATTCCTCATCTATTTTTCTTTGTCTGAAAAATGAGCTAAAAGTATTCATGTCCAATGAAATACACAAAAAAGGCGGACCAACTCTTAGATGTGCCGTTTCTGAGCCTCCTACCTTAGTGGAAGAATGTTATAGTTGAGAAAAACAAGCATATTAATTTTCAAATGGAATTTAATTCCTTTGTCCCTACCCAACTTCAATCAATTCTCTAATTGGCAACGTTGTGGAGAGAAAGTTTGGTTTCTGAGTTTCCTAAAAGAGAATTTTTCAGAGTTTTTTCTTTCTTTGTATACAACCATCATCCATCCATGGCTTTTTCAAAATGGACTGGTAACTTCCATACCTTAAGTTAGGTTGTTTGTTTATTTATTTATTTTTGTTTTGTTTGATATGGTGAGATCTTCGGAACCATGCGTCCCCCGGTCACGTTCTTGGTACCGTTGGAAAGCTCTCTACAAAGAGGGATACGCAGACTTTGCTTTGCAGCGTTCCGACTCACGATGTGAAAGTTATATAATTTTTTAGTTATTCTTTAATTTAAAAATTAGAAAATTTACTTCCGATTTATGTTATTACGTATATACGGTGGCAACGGCACAGGGCACACTAGCGTCACTGATATCCATAAAGAAATCCTCAGCCCTTTCCCCAAACCAAGCCCTCCCGTGGTGAACCAAGCTACCTTATAATCTATTCTGGGAGACCAGATCAGTTTTCAGTTCAGTTCTGAAAACAGAGACCAGACAGACAACAGTGAGCCCCATTTAAGTTATACATAAAGTTAAGTTCACATGCCATTTGGGTAGGACTGTGTGTGTCTTGTAGTCGTTGTCTTTTTTACCAATCCTTCCAGTTATTAAAAAAAAATCAATGCAGGTGCTGTTACACGCCCCCCCAGTCCCAGCAGTCCCAGTGAGAGAAGAGACCCCCCCGCCAGGCCAGGCGGAAAAAACCGTACCAACAATGTCTGTCAGTGATATTTGAAGGTCGTGCAGGCAGATGAGTTATAACTTGCATCAGACACAAAAAAGACAAGCGGGTGCCCGCCGGGGTTCATCATCTCAGCATGGTCACCACTGTACGAGAAGATACCTCACCCCCAAGTGCATCATATCATTTGAGATTTGGGGTTCCCCCTTTTGAAGCTCCGTCCGCGGTTGTTGGCCATTTGGCGTAGAATCTAACGATCCGGAAACGAAGCTCAAGTGGGCGGACGAGCAAACGAGGAGCAAGTGAAGGAACAACATGAGAAGAAGAAGGATGATGATGATGGTGGTGGTGGGTTTGACCGCAACTAACTTGCACTACAATATTGACAAAAAACAATCGTGCTTGAGTGACATGGAATCATAATGACAAGGTGGCTTGTCTTGCACAATTACTCCTCTGCTTGGATAGAATGATTGTACAGTACAAGTCTTGTTACAAAACAAACCTCATCCTGCGGACTGTGGCTTTGAATTGTATTTAGTGCTGTCGTCTTTAATTGGTTCTTTCTTCACCGCTGTACCTGGGTAACTGAAGGGGCTGCCAAGAGACACCTAGCCACTGTTGAAATGGTGGTGCACTTGGGTGGTAGAAAACCCACCGTTTCTGTCCTTGGGAAGGAGTTTGATATTCAGTTTCACACTCGCAACTACATGATGTGGCAATACAAGTTAAGTTTCCCCAATAGGAGACATTCAAAATGAGGAATCTTCAAACAAAAAATAAATAATAAAAATTTGCACTGCTTTCTTGGACTAATGTGATTTTTCCAAGTAAGGTAACTACACCTAAAATCACACAAATAAGCAATTCAGCATGGTTTCCATTATTATATTGGATTTTTTTTTGTGGGGTCGTGTTGGTAGTGAAAAAGGGATTCTAGATTATTTTAGAATGCATTTTTTGGACATCATATGATCAAACTATGAATTTTCAAAGTGCTAAAAATAAGTGTTCCTAAAAACAATCATAGACTTTCTTGAACAGTGTGAGTACATTTTAGGCAAGAATCTCTAGTATGTGATTTATAGGTAGTGTGCCATTTCAGGTGTAGTTACCTTATTGGGATGAAATTTCAACATGGCTCAAAACAAGTTTTTGCAGTTGTAGGTGCAGAAATATTATTGCCCCATGCATTGGAGTTGTGTAGGCCTACCAATTTTGTATGGCCAATCACAACTCGTGCAGATCCTAATTTACATACACTGATGCATACAATGCACGCACAAAAGATAACCTCCTTAAAACATATAGTTAGACCAAGATTCGGCATTGAAGTTTAAGATTCTCCTAAACTTTGGGTTTGGGTGCATGGATGTAGGAATTATTTGGGGTCTTTTTGCCTACAAAGAATGTCTTTTATGTTCACAAGTGGTTGCACTTGCCTATATACGAAGAGTTTTGTTTTAATGATTTTTTTTGCAAAAGTTTTTTTTCCATGTGAATATTAAAGTAAAATAAAAGTTGGAAACTATATGTTTTAATAATGGATCTTTTAGCTTTATTTATTTATTTGAAAGTAAATTTAGAAATTATTTTAAACCTAATTTAGCCCAACAATTTTGATATGAAACATAGTAGACTTGTTAAAAACTATTATTTTTACACAATTGTGTAGTTTAATAAAAAAAAAAAATTGTTTTAATAAAATACTAGTATGCCCTATGTTATAGCCACAATTATTAAAATGTAATTTGTAATCACCACATAAAGAATGGTCAATTCCTTCTAAGTCTCCTTTTATATCCATTTATTTAGTAGCAAATTTACCATAGCATTGACGTTGAACTCCATGTGCGCTATCAATTTTTGTATTAACTTTAGAAATGAGAGATTTGGACTCAATAAGACATGAGCAAATTCATTGTCCAAACAAGAATTTTGCTCTATTTATAAGCCATTGTTTGCAAAAAAAATATATACATACACACACTAGATAGATATACAACAATATGTCCAATAAGTATCCAAAAAAGGAGAAAGGCATCCCAAGTCTGCAAAAAGGTTATCACCATCATTCTCTATACAAATGAAAAAGGACTCAAAACTTGCAAAGTACAATTTGAGAGTTTGGTGTCAAAATTTTAAAGTTTGTCAAAAGCATTACATCATGAGATTTCACTATTGTAGAAAGTTATGAGTTTCTTGGATTTCCTAGACAGTGGGAACTCCATTGCAGCAGCAAGCCGACGTGGAGAAGCGACTGCCATGTCGGATATTAATTTAAAAAATATATTTTTTGTTTTTTTGTTTTGTTATTATTTTTTAAATTTTAAATTTTTTTATAAGAAAATTATTATTTCATTATTATTTTATATTCTAATAAGCACTGGTTGGTTCATAGGAACAGGAATAGGCCTAAAATGGCCCTCCACCCTCCACCCCCCAAAACACATGTAATGCATTCCAATTTTTAAATTCATATTATGAAATTTTGATAATTATCCCTTATCACTCATATCTCTAAAATTTGAACATAAGCCTTTACAAAATTTATGAAGATTTCTATAAAGATTTGCATTAAATAATGAGCATAGTAAGTATACATTTATACCCAAGAGAACTTCTTAACCTTAAGAATGGACATCATAACATTTTTAATCATTCCTATTGAATCATTTTTTATCCCTACTAAGCACAAGCAATTAATGATGTTTGGTTGACATTATTGTATATAGAACCAACATTCCAACATCATTTATTCTTATACCTTCAAAGAAATACAATTGAAGCATCATTCAAGTATCTACAAAAAAAATATAATAGTATATCCCTTTGTCCCTTGGATCAAGGAAGAAAAATGAGATCGGTATTGCAATGTTATCTACTAAAGTCCAAAGACTATTCTTGAGGGGACTCTTGGGATTTTGAGCAAGTACCTCTAATTTCAGTTTTTGGCAAAAATTTTAAAAACTTTTTTCAAGATAGGAAAATTGATGAGCTTTTTAGAAATATAATTTTATTTCAATCAATTACCATGAGCAAAGTTATGCCACAATAAGCCCAAGATGGACGAGGGTGGGCAACAAAAAAAAAATCTTAAAATAATTTAGTTTAAAATTTGTTTTTATGTATTATATTTTTGTTTATTAGGAAATATTTGATTCATTCCATTTGGATAAAAGATGAAAAATTATGAAGCTTCTTGTTTTGTGGGCAATTATAGCAAATTCTTGAGAAAAGAATATATTGGATCTGTTTATAAACTCAATTTTAACAATTTTTCAAAAAAATTGCAAATGTTTTAGTTTGCTTTTTAGAACAATCTCACCATTGGAATTAGTGTGTTTCAATTCCATCTTTGAGTTATCAACAGTTTAATTTTTCCTTCTATCTTGTACCTACTTTGACTTAACAATTTTTTTTTTTTTTTTCCAATCCCAAACTCTCAATTCTTTTCTTCAACATAATAAAAATTTAATTCACAATTTGCAATACAAAACTTTTAAGCTAAGTGGATTCAAAGTCCTATAATCTAGTCATGCTAGGAGCAAAAATATTTTTTTTCTTCACTTTAAATGCTTATATCTTGTGATCAATATGGTCAAAGATTCTAAAATTTCTTCCAAATATTTTCATACTAGTCTAGTGCAACATCCTATGACTGGACTTGCTAAAGAAAAAAATGCTTAATTTTTTTGTTATTTGCATTGAAAATGGTAGTCTCAAGTGGTTTTTTACCCCCAAAAAGTGGCCTTTGGACTTTAGGGTTTATGATAGGCATTAGTAAGGTAGGAGGTTTGTAAAACGTCTATTATAGAACTAGAAATTAATTTTGGGAGGTTAGACTTCTTGAAATATTTTTCTAGAAAGTTACAAATGGAATTAGCATCTAAATAATCATTTCATATTTTTTTTGAGTTATAAAGAATTAGTTATAAATTTTTGAAGTTGAAACAAAGTGGTCACTAAAAGCATCCACCTCTTGAAATGTACACTATTTATACATTGTTGGTGCAATCAAAAAGCAAAATGTACCTTTGCATTAAAGGATGTTTTTAGAGTTTGAGCTCTTCATGGACCTCCTACCTCAT
Organism: Antitrichia curtipendula; assembly: GCA_951230915.1. Lineage (NCBI taxonomy): Eukaryota > Viridiplantae > Streptophyta > Bryopsida > Hypnales > Leucodontaceae > Antitrichia > Antitrichia curtipendula. The sequence continues at coordinate 35,495,262 of OX579634.1, read as the reverse complement.
AATCAAGGAAGAAGACTAAACGAGATCAATTTGCAATTTTATGATCACTTTTGTACTATCAAGCGGTCCAAATAATCCCACTCTATCTTTTTCTAATCTCAACCGTCAAGCATAGTATGGATTTTTTTATTCTTCTCAAATTGTGAATATTACCTAAGGACCAGCTTCTATGTGGAGTTGAAACTAATGAAGCTCGCCAATCAACAATAGAATAGAGAGTTTGGTTTCTCTAGAGTCCCAATTCCGTTGTTGATCAGTGAACTTTACTAGCCCCAACTCCACATGAAAGTCGGCCCTAAGATGGATGCATAAAATGAAAGATCTAATACATCCCTACTTTGTTTGTGGGTCTTTCTTTTTCTTCTTTCTTGAATACTTTTGTGCGAACTAGTAATATAATAAACACCATCCTAGTTATGTATAGGACAATCACCGAAGTGAAGGAATTTTTGAAAATTAAAAGTTTGATGGGGAGGGCAAAGCTCAATGAGGAATGCTTGTTTATTTTCAAAATTCCCGACAACAAGGAGTTTGCCCCTTGTAAACAACCATCTATAAATGGATGAAATATGTGATTGATGAATGAAAAACCTATAATCATCGATTTCATGCACCAAGAGGGGATTATGGAAAATAATCTTCTTGCAAAACAATTGGGACATTTATTGCCGAAGTTTCACCAAGGAAGGAAAACCTGTTGACAATCACCAGATAGAGGACAACTGAAGTTTACTCAATACAACCACTATAGCAGAACCACCCATTCCCAACTAGGGATCCATAGCCAACTTGCACGGGGTTGCTATTCCAACCAAGGTTGGAACAAATTTCCAACCAAAGTTTGGAATGTTTTTCTTCCTCCTTTTCAAGGTTGGAACTAGTAAGATCATGATACACGTCCTGAAGTATTAAACAAGAAAGTAGGAAATAATGAGCAAGAAAGTAATACTTGAATGATTAAAATTGGAAGAATCTATATGTTGGATATAAGTCCAAGTCAACTTTCGGCTTCCTAAACTCATAATAATTTCAATTCAAGGCATAGAATTACCAAAAAAAATTGCAATCCCCATGATTTCTATAGTAGAAAATTTACATTGCCTCATAGTGCTCTAGAACATGCACAAAATTGCTGAGGTGGTCGACTATGGGTGGTTCTACCATACTTCATTTTCTTACTCCCTATTCAAGTAAAGTAAAGTCCTCCCCAATCCATCCACTCACTCACTTGGTCTGCACTTTTTCCCTGAGCGGTTGTGGCGTTCGTACGTATGTGCCTAGGTTGTAGTCCTTGTTGTGGGGTTAAGTTAGGGTGGTGCCAACCCCCAAAATGTCAGCACAGAGTTCTAGAATCGCTTTATCAGTCCCAATATCATGAGAAAATGGGACAACAGTCCGCACCTCAGTCTGCTACAAGGATCTATGTTGTGAGGGGACGAGTTTTTCCCACATCTTGCAAGGCCATCTTGTAACAGGTTAACAAAAGCCAGGTCTGTCCTCAGAAAAAAAGGGCCCAGGCAGCAGCTCACTGGCTACTGCAACTGAGATAAGTTTTAACCTCCAGTAAGGTAAGGTAAGGTAAGGTAACAGGTCCAGAAATCACCCATCTAAGAGCTGAAGCTGAATCTTGAAGAAGAGGAGTTTCTTGAAAATAAATTTTAGTAAATTTTCCTTGAAAGACAAGAGGAATTGGCATCTAGCCCAAGTCATTTCATATTTTTTGGAGCTTTGTGGAGTTAGTTATAAAATTTTGAAGTTAAAAAATGGCATAGGGCTCTAAAATTGCCCACCTCCTAAAATATACATTGTTTATACATTGCTGAAAGCTATTTATAAAAAAAAGCAACATGTACACATAGTGCACATTTGAGGATGTGGGCGGTTTTGAGAGCCTGTGTGATTTTAGAGCGTGTTACCTTAGTAAACTTTGTGGCTCAGATGAAACCAACCAAGGCGATCGGATCTGGGCATGGGAGGCCAGGCCGGGCCGTCATGCCATGATCTGCTGCCATTCCCGGATTCAACAAACTTGCTGCAGAGTGAGTCAAAAGGCCCACCCAAGCTCCCTCCCGGACCATCCACTTGGGTTTCTAGAATTTGCAGGGCAAACTGGGGCAACGCCTCAAATCCACGCTCAAATCCACTGACAACAAATCACGCAAAGAAAAAGAAGCCCCCAATCTCATCAATCTGCTTTTTGCTCGCCCACTGAACTTTTTAACTTATTATTACAGTCTCGGGTTGGGTCGGGTCCTCACTTATGCTTCCCTTTTTCCCCAGTGAGGCCATTCCCTTGTGCCCACATGATCCAGACGAGACCAGACAGCGGGCCATCAATATTCTCTCGGGGAAAAGGGAGATCAGCAGCAGACCGAAGCAAACTTGTTGCGGATTGGACGCATTTGTTTTCTCCAAAGTGCGGCACACGGGGTTGGCTGCTGGATTTCTGGAATTCTCTCTCATTGGGAGCGATAAGGGGGGATGGGCTAGCACATTGTACTCACACTTACACTTTAGCTTACACTTTATTGAGGTTTGTTGGAGTAGCATTTAATTATATTTCTACACGCGATCGAGCAATGGGAGAATGGAAGAATACTCTATTCTTTCCGAATCAATTCAATGTCTTGTAGGGTAGGCAAAAGGATAAATTGATTGGCAACCGTTTTCATTTGTGATGAACCATGAGAACATCGCCACCCATTCCCTTCAAACAAGGCTTGGGCTCTTGGGCATTGCTTTGGTTGCCGGTCCCACTTCACTCTCCACCCATCCTTGCCATACTCTCGTGTCTGACAAGTCATTGTGCCAACTAAGTTGGCAAGCAAGCTCGTAGATTACTATTCTATAGGGCTTAAATTATGATTGCTAGCCCAACTAGTAGTGAAATACTACTATTGAATAGATTCACGACGATAAATGCATGCGAAGTCAACAATTAGTGGGACCGGCATACTAGTGTTTGGAGTCTTGTATTTGGTGAACTTTGGCTCTTTTCTTATCTGGCAGTGACTGCGAAGGAGAAGGGGAATGCTTCCAACCATGCCCAAGTTTGGGTCGGCTATACGTACCAAGAGACAATGACGATGTTCTAAAGGGGGTATTCTTCCATGTTTTAATCCTATTTGGACTCAATGGAGCCTACATGTTAGTACTAGGTTGATTGCTCAAAATATTGTCCTACGATAGGTGCACACAAGGATTGAATGTATTGAATGCAAAAAAAAATTCATAGAATTTGAATTGGTGGTTACAACCTAAGTCCAATTATCTCCCAGAGGACCAAGGCCTTTTCTCCTTCAAAACACGCTCAAAAAATGCCACTTCTATTGCAAAAAGCAATAAACTTTTTGCACTAGAAGTGGCATTTTGAAAAAAATTTAAGAAGTCAAAAAGCAAAAAATGCCACTTCTATTAAATCTTGCATATCTAATTGTAGGATCTTATATTAGACTATTATAAGAATGTATGCAAGAAATTTCAGAAACTTTGACTACATAGATTGGAAGATATTTGCATCCAAAGTGAAGAAAACAAGTTTTTTGCACCTTGCTTGACTAGATTTTTTGGCTTTGAATCTTTTTAACTTAAATTTTTTGTATTATAGATTTAGATTTTCTAAGTTTTTATGTTGGAAATTTGAGTTGAGAATTTAGGAAAAAAATTTCAAGAAAAAACCACTTAATTTTGACTCATTAAAAAATTATTAAGTAGAAGTAGGTTCAAGATTGAAGGAAAAAATAAATTGTTAATAGCTCTAAGATGAAATTGAATACAATAAACCCAATGGTGAGATTGTACTAGCAAGAAAATATAACCGTGTCTAACAATTTATTTTGGAAAATTGTAAAAATTGCATTAAAAAATGAATCCTATAAGTTATTTTTTCAAGAAGATGCTTAGATTGCCCCCAAAACTAAGATTGTCCATTACTTTCTCATTACTAATCCAAATAGAATGAATCAAAGCTTCAAATGTAGACAATAATATATGCTTTTAGGAAGAAAAAATTTAAAGAATTTATTTTGACTTTTTGTGATTTTTTTGTGCTGCCCACTGACCTCCATTTTTCCTCCTAGGCACCGATTGAAATAAAAATTATATATCCATGAAGCTCTCACTAAACCGCACATCCTCAAAAACATTCACTAAAAATTGATGTCATAGGAACCTACCGGACCCAAATTGTCCCCTGAGGGGACTAATGGTCCTTTAGGGGTTAAACCTTTAAGCTTTGCATTGAGGCATGATTTCAAGCCTTTTTTACTTTGGGACAAATCCTTCTTGATCCAATCAGTTTGCTGGATTCTTGTGAAATTTTTACCCAAGGTATATTTTAGTACTAGTTTGATCTCTAGAAAATTTCAAACCAATCCAAGTTGTTTAAAGGTTATGCCTCAAAACCACGTTGTTTTTGAGTTATGGGCAATTTTGGGCACCATGATACGGATAGATCCAATTGATCTATAAGTTTTTATACATACCCTCAACAAGAGTGTTAACATAATCCTAAAAATTCAAAGGCATACGAACACATGATTTTGATTTACAAACCTTTGAAATAAGTGTTCTTCCTTTGGGCAATGTTCAAAACTTTAAAAACCCAATTTCAAAGGCTTGTAAGTCCAAATCATATATTTGTCCATGCCTTTGAATTTTTAGGATTTTTTCAATAATATTCTTGAAAGTATGTATAAATTTTTTTAGACCAATTGGACCTATCTATTATGGTTGCCCAAACTACACCTACTTCAAAAAAATGTCCTTTTGAAGCATAAATTTTTAACCGAGACTTAAATTATTGTGAAATTTTCTAGGCATCAAGCTAATAGTGAAGTACACCTCTAGTTAAAAATTCACAAGAATTCAACAAATATTGCATTGAGGAGGACCTACCTCAAAGTAAAAAATCTCCTAAAATCATACCTTAGGGCTTTAATGTTTAATATTTTAGTAATGCTCAACGCACTAGAAAGTGGCAATTTTGAACATGTTTTGTGAAAAGTATTCAAAGAACTTTAGGGAGTAACTTGTGAGACACATAAATTTTTCTATAATTTTTTGAAAGATGAACTATGCATGTGTAAAGTCATGGTAAGAAACTTTTTCACAAAGTTTCAAGGTAAATATCTTATAATAATAAGTGAAGTGTATCACTGTGAAATTTTAATACAATATATTTCAATGGTTTAGATGTATGATATTATTGTAATTAAAAACAATAATCAAAGCGAAACATTTTTTTTATGCACAAGTTGAGATTAAGACACAATTTCACCTCATAATTCTACAATTACTTAGTCAAATTAGGCACGACTTAGTTGTGTTAGAAGAGTAATAACATAATACACATTTCTTAAAAAACAATTGTGTGACTTCACAATGACCTACCCAAAAAATGCAAAAAAACCCCAATAGAAGCTTCTCAATCCTACAAGGGTGACAAAAAGATTTGTAGGGCCCTTAGGTGCCTTTAGTTGACATGGGAGTTTGCACTATTAATGATTTTTTAGACTTTTTGTCAAATATAGAGACATAGTAGATAACATGAACGGAGTGAATAGCTAGCCTCCTCATTCTTCAAGATTAACCCTTAAACGTCGTGGCGGACGTTTTGCGGCCGATGAATGACAAGAGAATCTCTTGTGTAGGACAGAAGTGCAACTATTCATCTTCTAAATTTTGTGGGGAAAAGGGAAGATCATCTACAGTAGTTTGCCTTCTGATGAGTGCTTTTGCATTATTTTAATCCAACAATTCAGACGGTGTGAAAAAAGTTGATTTCCACGGTTATGAGCCCGTCATTTAAGGGTTAATATAGTTTTGCGCAAGCTGTAAAAACTGACAAGCCTCCTCATTTTTTCACGAGCATCTTAACTGAAAAAAAAAAAAAAAATTGGCGACCAATTCCGATTCTCCTCTTGCAACTATTGCACGTTTCCGCGTGCGGAATGTGCAGTGCACCATTCGACACCGGCTCCATTTTCATCTCCATTTTCATTGATTTGTCTTTTCGTGCAAGGTTTGGTCGATTCTAGGTGCATGGAAGGAAGTCCGCCCTGATGCGAGGAAAACCAAACGGAAGGGAAGATGGGAAGATGGGCTCATGGGCAGACAGCATGGGACTGACTCCGCTGCGGTGACGCCTCCAATCACGGCCACCACGCTCCCTTCAATGGCAGGCAGCGGCGGCTCCCTCGTCCCGAGCCAGTTCCGAATCCCAACGCACCAAAAAGCCCACCCAATTGAATTCAATTGGCTTCCAACAAATGGAAAAAAAAGAAACTGAAACAGACCCAAAAAAAATCCCACCAGAACAGAAACAGGGAGTTGCCAGGCACTGCTTGATGGCCAGGGAGGATTGACCCCTGTATTGCCCCGTCAAAGGGTAAATGTAAAAATTGCCCCCTAGTTTGTGCCGCTTAAATTTATGTTTTCTCCACGTCTCTTAGCTAATAGAGGGCCTCTGATTGCAAATATGAATTCAAAATTTGAAAATTTTGTAATGTGCAGCAAATAAAAAATATCAGTGTTTTCTGCAGGGATAAAACACAGGGCAATACAGGGGTCAATCCTCCCTGGCCCTGCTTGATGATGAACCAGTGAAGAACGAGTGGGCTCCACTTTTTGACACTAATTAAACCGAGGCCAATTATTTATTTATTTATTTATTTTTGTTAGAAAACACTCAAAGCTGTCATTTTTGTGTTGCATTCATCCAATAAAACAATTTTTATTTATTTATTTTTAACCTAGGAAGGACGCTATGGACAATAAGTGTTCGATGAATGACAAGGAATTGTCCACTATAGGAGAGAACTATAAATTTTCATCCTTGGAATTTTTTTGTGGACAGTGGAGAACGTCTACAGTAGCTTGACTTCCAATTAATACTTTTGGATTTTCTTTTTATTCCAATGACTCTCACGGTTACACAATGCATGATTTCCAAGGTCACCCACCATGTCGTTCTAGGGTTAATAAAAATCTAACCGTAGGATCTTCTACTTTACTTGCCTAGGATCATTTGGTAAAAATTTCATAAAGTTTGATCATACATATTGGAAGAGAAGAGCATCCCCATGCGTCTGGCAAAATGCAAGCCAATTTGCCAGCCAGTCAATCCAATTTGCAAGCCGGGGATGATGGGTCGCCCCACCCATAGCCTCTTAAGAGGCCATCGCCACCCAATCGGCTACGTCCACATTCACAGATCAAGTCCTTGTTTGTTGGGAAAGTGCAAAAGGTGCTTGTCTCATGCAATTTGCAAGCCAGTTTGCAAGCCACCCCTTGGCTTGCAAAAGAGCCCGTTTTTGCAAGTCATGGGCGACTTTTGGCTTGGCCTCTTAACAAGTTCATCCATTATGCAAGACGGGTGGGGCAATTTTACAAGCCGGTGGCAACAAGTCATCCGTTTTACAAGACGGGTGGGCATACTCTAAGGGAAGCAACCCATTTCTAACCACTTACACAAATACACATAATTATATATATAGGTCGGGTTTCTTTGGTGGAGAATTTTTTTTATGTCTAGAAATAGAATTAAAAAGGTTTTAATAATTTTTCAAATTTTTGTTTCTCAAAACATAATTATTATGAAATTCTTAGTTGGAGATTTTATTTAACCTGTACTGGTTGCATAAAACTTCCTATTTCCAACCTAGGGCTTGTTGCAAAATCCAACAAGGGTTGATTGCAATATTGAGAGTCTTGTAGTCAATTGTAATGTGCCACAATTGCGTTGGGAATTGTAACATAATTTTCCACCACTCATTACTTCCTATACAAAAAGAAAATAGTCTACATTGCCGCTAATGGGGGGCTGATCAAGAATGGGGTGCCTCCCTTATTAGGATTCAAAGTTTGGAAAAAAATAATTTTGAACACTAGTATGCAATTTCAGATGGCTTTGACCACCATTTGTGTAAAATTTTGCACCATGGACTTTGATATTTATTGTGTTGAAGAATTGAGTTGAGAGTCTAGGAAAAAAAATTTAAACACACTTAATTTTTATTCTTAAAAAAATCATTAAATAGAAGTAGGTACAAGATGGAAAGAAACACTAAACCGTTAATGGCTCTAAGATGGGATTGAAACTCAATAATCCCAATGCTGAAATTGTTGTAGCAAGACAATTTAACCTTGTCAAACAATTTATTTTGAAAAATTGTAAAAATTGCATTCAGAAATAAATCCTATAAGTTATTTTTTCAAGAAGATGCTTAGATTGCCCCCAAAACAAGATTGTTCATAAGTTTCACATCACTAGTCCAAATGAAGCTTCAAATGTAGACAAAAATAAGATCTATAAGAAAAAAAAAAATTAATTTAATTTCAAGTTTTTGTGGATTTCTTTTTCTACCTAGCATTGTGAAAATTATATTTAGGATACCATAACTTTTGCTCCTAGACACCAACTGGAATAATAAATATATTCCCTCAAAGCTAAGAGTTTTTCTATTTTGTGAGAAATTTTTAAAAAGTTTCACTAAAAAAATTGAGGTCATAGGATTCTATCCAAAACCCATTTTGTCCCTTCAGGAATAATGATCCTTTATGGATTAATAATGAAAATTTAGTGTGTGCAATACTAATTACAAACTCTAGCACTTAATGGCAATAACGTTGATAGTGTTACCAACACAAAATATCAACATGAGCACTAATTGTCAACTTTAATTTCTAAGAGCATGCCCACCCGCCTTGCAAACTAGATGACTATTTAACTCTTTAATGCCAAAAGAGACCAAAAATGGCCTACAAAAAATTCTACATATAATATGCTTTGAAGTTTAATGTTCATTGGCCCGTCCCAATAAAAGCCGCCGATCCCGAGGAAAGACTGTCATCCTAATGAAAGCTTTCACATTTTCGTCATGTTTCTTTGCCCACAGGTGGACAACTTCCTTCCCTTTGCCTACAAATGGACATCTCTCTTCTCTTCACTTGAAGGCGCATTAAAAAAATTGGCTTGGCATTAACTTAACTTACTCCAATTTACACATACATATGCTAGCTCTTGCCATTAGCATCCCAATTAGTCATTGAAGCTTGGTTTGTAATAACCATTTATCTCAGTCCCTTTAATGCCCATGCATATTGTATGTAGATTATTTCATATTGTAAAACCGTAGGTCAACTGTATGTAGATTATGAAAGTTATGAGAAATTTTAGTTTGCAGGCAATTATGGAATCTCTATTCTAAGATAAACTTTGAAATCCATTATGTAACTCAATTTTTAATATTTTTGGAAAAAATAAAATCATAGGATGTAGATTGTTTATTATAACATTACAACCATTATATTGGCATTTTTCAATTCTATAAGGCTACATTTTTAACAATTTAGTATTTAAAATCACTCTCTACTTCTTTCTACTTACTATTTTTTTCAAGCATAAATATGAATTTTTTTTGTCAAATTTTTTTTAATGTATTTCCAACTTATTTCTTCAACATATTATGGAGAGCTGCAAGTTGTAGGATCTTTCCAATTTTTTGGGTAAAATATTAAAATATAAAATCTAACCATTTGAGAAGAATTGAAAATCCCTAAAAAAATCTTAGCATCATGATCTTGCGATTGGTATAGTTTTTTGTTTTGAAATTTTAGGCAGATGTATTTTAATAAGTTAAATAAAGAATCCTATAATATGATTTGTTAATGAATAAATAAAGATGAAGATTTTAGCCTTGTTTGGATATGAGTACTTTGAAGCAATTTTGGGCCTAAAAACATCAAATTCTTCTAGGGGTTAATTTCCACCAAAAATAACTAAATTAGAAATGAGATTGTTTATCCTCCACTAAATTAGTATCCAAAGTGAACACTAATTATCAATTAAATGAGAATTAGAGTAAATTAGATGATAGAATAAATAACACTATGTTAATTATCATAACACTAAAATTCATTATCAATGTAGTGCTACAAGCCTTCTTCAATGGAGTAAACACCTTGGCCATACTTTGTCTATGGAAAAAACGCAAAGATGAAGGCTTATAGTACTAATTAATCCCTGAGTGTCCATTGTGTGTTTATTAAAATTAAGACCCTTGTGAATTCACTCTAATCAAACTATCACCTAATAGAAGATCCACATAAACTGACCGTACCAATTGGTAGTAGAGACAAGCTCAAAGCTCAAGGGAAAGGGACATGTCCTTTGCCCTTACAGTTGAAAAGATTATAATAGTCAAACAAGGAAATCTTTAAATTTCAAGAGATAGGATCTTATCATTGGGGTGCTCAAGGGTTAAGGTAGAAGCACTCATTTTTTATTCTATACACTAAACTAATCTTGAAAGTATGTTGCTTGGTAGTACAACATGCACCTTGGAATGTGGTCAAATCAAAGAAATCATCCACTTTTGTTCCTTCGTCCACTAATTATATGCTTTCATCTATAAAATTATCTAAACTTAGTAAACCTCATCAAATTTAGGCAAACCTTGAATTTTTTTGAGATATTTTATGTCAATTTCATCCATTTTTTTCCTAGTATAAAAGGAGCTAGTTCAAAACCAAGTAAGATTTGGGCGACAATTTTCCACTACAAAAATCACCGGACATGGGCTTGCAAGTCTCATCACATATTTGGATGAGGTTTACTAAGTCTAGGTAATATTGCCAAAAATATTATGGGTGTACAAAAATTTGGATGAGGTTTACTAAGTCTAGGTAATATTGTGAATGACTGAAGGATGGATGATCCTGCTTGCAGCATTCTAGGGTGCGTGTCGTGCTTCCACCAAGAAATATTATGGGTGTACAAAAATTTGGATGAGGTTTACTAAGTCTAGGTAATATTGTGAATGACTGAAGGATGGATGATCCTGCTTGCAGCATTCTAGAGTGCGTGTCGTGCTTCCACCAAGAAAACCAACAAAATTCCGGGCAAAATTCACTGCATCGATCGATCGATCAGTTCGGTAGAGGACTGCAACGTACTGAAGCACAAGCTAGTGAAGAGCTTGCATCGATCGATCAGATCGGAAGAGGACTGCAACTGGAGCACAAGTGATCGAAGAGCTTGCATCGACCGATCAGCTCGGTAGAGGACTGCGCGCAACTGAAGCTCAAGTGAAGAGCTTGTATCGATCGGTCAGTTCAGAGGCCGGACTGCAACTGAAGCACAAGTGAAGAGCTTAATTGCATCGATTGGTCAGTTGTTCGGTAGAGTCCGGACTGCAACGTACTGAAGCCCAAGTGAAGATCGAGCTTGCAGCGATCGATCAATCAGTTCGGTAGAGCTTGCCATTAATCATATTCTATGGCACTGCTACGGGCCTGCCGCCTGCCTCGCCCGCCTTCCTTGTTGTCTTCAGCAGCAGCAGCTATGCATGGTCGACGCGACGTATAGTAGGCTCCCAGAGTTTCAGACACCCAGGCGCGCGCGCAGAGCGTCTCAGACCAGTTCAACTCTCTCTCTCCGCCTCCTTGGCCTCCTCTTCGCTTTGGGCTTTTTTTAGTTCCCTTTTTCCCGTGTCTGACACCAGCCAGGCATGTCAGCAGGCTGGCCATCCCTCCTAATAACGAGCTTACCTGCGATGCACGTTGGTGCTTGGATTCCTCTTCATCTTTTCATCAGTGGTGATCATCTGTTCATCAGGTGCAGCCTGCCGGCAGTGCTGCGCTGCCTGCAGCGGAGTTGCTGAGGAGTCCGTCCGTTTGCAGGGCTCGCTCACCCCCAGCCATGTCCCCACCATGCCGGCACCCATGCCCATGCACATGCTGACCCACTTCAGATTCCTTTTCCACGTTGATCTCCGCAGTCCGACCGTCCGTCCGCCCGCACTACGCCTTCAGTTCATTCCTGAAAAATTTACTGGGTGGAGGAGAACAGTGAAACTGAAAGCCGGAGTGGGGATGAGAGCCACCGACATAAGGTAAACCAGACGATGACAGGTTGGCCCTGTAATTTGGCATCGTTAATTTTTTTTATAATAAAATACCCCACATGTCGACAAATGGGAGAAATGGGGAGAGCAATTGAACTTAATTCATATTTAAATGTTTTTACAAATGTTTTCACAAAGTAGGAATTTATTGTGAATTGTTTTTTTCACAAGCGTGTTGAAGAATACACTGCAAGGGTTTCTGTCAAGTAGAGAGGTTGATTTCATGCTAAGTAAACCACCTATCACTACTAGGTACTGAACCCGCAACCACTCCATTCATTATGGATTTTGAAATGCATTGTCCAATTGGGCCAAATGAGTCTCAAGATTACCCCAAACCCAACCCAAAAAAATGTATCCATAATGGTCACTAATGTGCCATGTGTTGTTGCCACATCTAAAATAAAAATAATATTTTAATTTGTAAAAAACTTTGAAATTCAATTTCTTTTATGTACAAAGGAGTGCAAGGGCTTTGTTTCATGGCATTTAGACATGCAATGTGAAAGTTATGGGTTTTCCAAAATAAAATATAATTTAATTCAATCTTTAGATTTAAAAATCCACAACTTTCACATCATAGATTCATAGGTTCAAACAAAGTTTGTGCACCCTTCTTTGCGGAGAGCTTAATTTGAAATGGTACTAAGATTATGACAAGGGCCTCAAGGTTTCTTATATCTCAATATATCAAACAAACAAAACAAATAGACAATTTAATCTAATGTGCCATGTGCCATTGCCACAACCAAAATAAAAGTATAATTATTTTAAATATTTTAAAAAACTTTCAAATTCAATATCTTTTATGCACAAAGGAGTATAAGGACTTTGTTGCAATGTGAGAGGTTGCATTCTTGTACAAATAGAAAGCTTTATGCAAACAAGTGCAAAGGCTTTGTTTTGTGGCATTTAAACATGCGATGTGAAAGTTATGGTTTAAAAAAAATAAAATTGAATAAAATTGAATTTTTTCATTTAAAAATCATTTAAAAGTTCATAACTTTCACACCGTAGGTCAAAACGCCATAAAACAATGTCCGTACACGCCTCCTCATGGAGAGCTTTTCAACAATACTAAGAACATGGCTGGGAAACTTACAATTTTTGGATCTCAATGTACACTATTAAAAATCCATTTTTTCTTGTATCTAAGTTGAAAGATTTTAGATGGCATCCAATGTGACAACCCATGTTTTTTATGTCAACAATAATGTTCAACGTATAGATCTTATTCACCTAAAATAATCATAATATATTCTAACATGACCACAATATGAAGGCCTAAAAAAGTCACTTCTTTTGATGAATTTATATTCAAAAGATAATAATTCTATTTCAATCACTTATCACTCCATCACCATCATCCCAAACATTAATTTTGGCCACTAATTCATTATAATCAGTAGCCCAAATCTTGTTTACTAATTTTTTTTGTCATGGGTTGATATGAGACTTTAATGGGTCTTTGATGGAACTTTTGTTTATTATTGATTGGTTCATCTTAGAGGAGAGAGAAGGAGATGGGTCTTTAGCTTATCATAGGTTGGTTTACCTTAGTAGAAGCAGGAAGGGCAAGGCTGCCACACTCCACATATTGTAGTTGAAATGGCAATTTGCATATTATAATGGATATGTTCGTCTTTAATTTGGGGGGAATAATAAAAACATCTCCATGCTTATTTCCTAAAATTGGAACGTTCAAATTCTGCATCAATTTTTAAAAGGCCATAAAACTATTTGTTTCCTACTCTTGCTAACTAAATGTGTTCCGTAAATAGTCGACTATTCAATCATCAAGTAGAATAAAAGATAAAGCGACTAAAATGATAATGCTACTAATACGTTAAGATTGATGGCCAAAAAAATATTTGGAAAGGTCTATCCTCCACATTTAGGGAGTGTCAAACCTTTCGAAGGAGTGTATAGAGATGCTACAAGGAATTCTTTTGCAATATTGGATAATAAGGAACTCAACTGTAACCTTAATAACATTCTTGAAGGACTCTTGAGAAAAATTGGGGGCAATAACAATCACCAAGTGTTTGGCTTGGAGCCTCAAACACTCTACTTGACTTGTATAAAACTACAACACACGGTTTTGAATTTATTTATATTTGTGATGGCTTAGAACTATCTTTTACAAAAAAAACTTCCAACAAGAAAGACCGGTACTATTTTGCGTCACATTTAGAATGACGGAGTCGTCATCCACTATAACTTTTGAAGCATGAATTTGATTGAAATTTTTCTTAAAGATGTATAACTTTATAGCAATCAAATACTTTAAATCTATTTTTTTATTCAAAAAATATTTTTTATTTAAATTTAAATTTAGCTAATTTTTCATAGTTTGGAGCTTAGGATTTTATGGACTAGGGAGTAACCAAATTCATGATCTAGAGCTCAAATTTATGTGGTCTATACCCACACTAGGCGGGCATGTGCTTACCAAAGAAATTGTATAAACATTGCAAATGTAGGCCATTTCTAGTGCAACAAGTTAATGAAATAAAAAAATTTGGATATATAACCTTAGAATCTTGTATTATACTCGTAAAAGAGTGCATGGAATATTTTTTAATATACTTTGACAAGATAGAATGCAAGATATTGTATTCAAAGTGAATTTTTTTCATGTGCCTTCCTTTATTTTAGTTTTTTCACACTATGAATCCTCCTAACTTGAAATGTTTGTACTAAAATGCCTTTGGATTTGAATCTTTATGGTTAGAATTGAATTGAGAATGTAGAATTTTTTTAGGCATAAATATATTCTCTATGGAAAAAACTAAGAATTAACTTCAATCATTTTCTTGTTGTTGTTACATGAAGGCAAGTATTTTGAGCTTGAGAAAATAATATTTTTTCTTGCCTGGACATTGGTTGAAATTTTTAAAATGACATCCTTCCAAAGCTAATGTATTTTCTTACCTTCAAAAATAGTTTAAAAAGTATCATTAAAATGTGACCATTGTGGAAAAGAAATTGGCATCTTACAAAACCCTCGGGGGGTGCACTTGTGCTACTACAACAAACCACGTGCGAATAAGTGGTTTCTAATAAACAATAATTTCAACCTAAAAATTTGAGCATTGTTTAATAATGACTATAGGTTTCTATTGCCGAAATTTTCAACCCAAATAAAATGTGAAATGATTTGTAGAAGAGGTTGAAAATGAGCTAAAATGACATGTTTTTCAACTCAAATAATTATAGAGAACACATTTAGATGACCATTGAATCAATATTCAACTCAAAATGAGCTTTCAACAAAGAGTTATTTTTATGAATTTTTTGTTCATTTTTTAGACAATTTTTTCTTATATAATATAGGGATGTGAAAGTTATTTTTCAGTTCTACAGTGTATCTTTTTACTTCAAAAATTTATAACAAATTATTATTAACAAATAAAAATATCAATAATTCAAAACATAAACTTTCAAAGTAGGAAAATATATTTATATTTTTTTAATTTTGTTTTATTTAAAATTCAAAAAGTAAATAGGGGGTCCAAAGTTTTGTTTGCATGTGGTTTCTAATGGACACTCTAAGTGAACTCCCCGTGACAAAACCTTTTCTAAAATTTTGAACATTCAGGGGTTAAGAAAAGCAAACATACTTATTTTTATGTGTAGGTTAAGGAAATTTTTTCATATAAGGTTCTTCTATGATATTCTTAAAGGATTCTTGAAAATAGATGGGTCTACGACAAGATTTTACAAATGTGTGGAATTGAAGTGCCAAACATCCTACACACCTATTCTTAAAAACATGTTTTTAAGATTTTAAATCTTAAGCCTTTAAAAGTTGGATGAAATTCATTTAAGTAACTTCATAACAATTTTGAAGGTCGTTTGGTCATCTTTTCAAAAGTAGCATTATAAAACTCTTAAGGTTGATGGCGTTGTTTCATCCAAAATTCTCAACTTTAGTGCATAGAGAAAAACAAGAGAAAAAATTAATTATAATACAAGGTCATCAACCAACCTATGTTATGATTTAGGTTTTAGTGAAATATAAGTGGAACCATAGGAGCTAGTGGTCATTGTCAAAATCCATCCTAAATGGCATGTTTCATGCTCCTACCTTTCCTCAAACAATACCTTGTGCTCCATACAAGTTGGGCCGGTAATGAGAATTTCCCCTTCATGTTCCATATATGAAAAAATCATGTTTTATAAAAAAGAGTTATATCTTCCAAATAATATTTAATTTGATCCATTTGTATTAGTGATGTAACAGTTTATGAAGATTCTTGTTTTGTGGGCAATTAGATTATCTTCAGGGAAGACTAAAATAAAATTTCACAATTTTCCAAAAATACAAAATTTCTAGGCTTTAGATTGCATACTACAACAATCTCATTATTAGGGTTGGTGTGTTTCAATTCCATTTTAGATTGACTAGTAACAATTTACTTTTTCCTTCAATAGTGCACGTATTTCTACTTAACAAGTTTCATTAAATGAAAATCAAATTTTCTGAATTTTTATTTAATTTATTTTCAACTTGATTTTCAACATGAGTCTTTTTTTTTTAATTCCAACCTTAAGTAGAATTTTTAAAATTAATCCTTAACCCATTAAGAACTAGGGGTAGTCCAAATTTCCAAAATTGTGAAGACATATTATAAACCCAACTAAGAATATATATTTAATGATGAATCTCAAACAATAGTTGTAAAATATGATCCATGAATCATACCTATATAGTTAGATCTACTAGTTCACACATCAATATTTTTCAATAAAATTTGAAGTAATAAATTAAAAATTTCTTCTAAAATCAATCATGTATTAAATATTTGAGATTTTTACAAAGACTTCTTCCTTTAAGTTCAAAAAATTAAGTTTTATTCATAGTGAGTTTTGAAGACATCAAACTTGACTTTTTATTCAAGTTGTTTTTGAAGGGTCATTTTTTTTGGAACTTTGAAAAAGTTACTTTTTGAGGCTATACCTACTAGTAACCTTTGAATTATAAAATATTTGCAAATAAAAGTCTTTAGAATCTATATCATATAAATATTAAAGAAACAACTCAAGAATCCTCAAAAAAATCAATAGATGAAAAAAAATAATATATGCGCTTCAAATGAATTTACAATCATCCACTATTGAAAATTTGAGTGATTGGTCTTTAATAGGACATTTCAGATTCCCATTTGGTCAAACTTCATTATTATTTTTAATATTAAAACAAAACTTTTAAAATTTTGATATTTTTTTTCATGCACTGATATATATCCAAAATTTAACTTCATTTTTTCATAATTAAAACATTAAAATGATTTCTATATGATTTTTTAAGGTAATTTTTTAATAAAAATCTTGGTAATTACAAAAATGATTTAAAATAGTATAATTTTTTTAGCAAGATTGGAGACGATAGTGATTAAAATTGTGGTGTAGTTGGTGTACTCCTTGAGCTCATACTAAGAGAAATTTGACAGAGAAGTTTTAAAATGGTGTATTTTAAGCTTTCAAGGTGCTACATTTAAATTGTCACAAAAGATACAATTTTAATCATTTTGAAAAAGATAAGGGAATCAAAGTAAAATATTAGAACTATAGTTTTTAGTCAAACTCCAAGACATTTAAAATTTTAAAAAACTATTTGAAATTTAGGTTTGACCCTAAAATTATGCCACTTGGACAAGTTTTGTTTTTTAAGAATTAAGATTCAAGTCTCATGACCAAGTATAGTAAGGTTCCAAAGACTCATTTATTTTTGCTTTGAATGTTAATATCTTGCAATCTATGCGATCAAAGTTTTTAAAAACTCATCTACTCATTTTCATAATACTGTAAAACAACACTATATGGTTGAATTAAAAAAATATATATATAAAAAATAAAAAATATTCATTTATTTCTTTGCAATTGTTGTGGAAAATTATAGTTATGAAAAAGGCAAGAGTTAATCGCTATTCTCGTGTATAATGTGGGAGTGAAGTTAAATCAAATACAAAATGATGGAAACATAAATAAACTAATAACTTTTAAATGAAGAATTTCAATAAAAATATGGGAATGTAACGTGGGCATCATTCCAAGCTGGGATACACTTCAGTTACTATTAATTTTCAATATTTGAACCAACTATAAGGTCCTTTTTGATGTCACTAATCAAATCTTAACTCCTGAGTATTCGAGTTCTATTTTGAGCCTCATGAAATTTGCTCAAAATTAAGCAAAATGATCAAATTTTGATAAGTTTAATCACATGTTAAGAGAAATCAACCGTACAAATTCAAACTAAGTGTGTTATGGACTATATAAGAAAAGAAAACACAATGTCACTTACGGATGAAATCATATAATGTTCAATCAAATGTTGAAACTATGAAAGTGATTTGAAGTCTTTATATCCAATTTTTTCATGTCAAATTTAAAATTGGGGTCATGAAATAAATATGAGGTTAAAAGAGACAACATGCATAACTATAATGAATTTATGACTTTTCAAAATCTACTCTAGAAAAAAATTTAAGTGAATTTTCAATGTGATTTTTTCTCCAAGATTATGTGTATTTGAGGCTCATTTCCAAGAACCTCTAACATTAGAAAATCTAGATTTGAAATAGACACCCTTGCACAAGGTCTACAATTAAAAATCATAAATAAATTTTTCAAAATTGGATTTTTGATTCTTACAATAGACTTTAAAGGGAGTTCAACAAAAATATAATTTAACCAAAAATATACTTTGAAATGATTTTAACTTCAAATTTGATTGACACCCAAATATGGTGCCTTGGTCATTTAGAAGTAATGTCCATGAATTTCTTTTTGCTTTTGAATGGTTTTCAAATGCAAGATGAATCATGAGTAAGATAGACATAGTAATAATTGTTTAGATAGACTATGAAGCCTTCTTCCAAACAAATTATATGTCAATTTTCCTTGAATTTTGGTGCATTGAATCCATATCGATTGCAGACACTAGAAATAATCAAATCAAGCAATGAGATCATATAAATTCAAAACAATCGTAAATCTTGTCAAGAAAGGTTTGATTTTTGTACAAAAAAATTCCAACAGCCCTTCACTACATAGTGTACAATGTTTGTGCGGGTGCAAAAGGAAGCATTCCTTCAATGGTTGCTCTTTGGGGGAAGATGTATTAGTGCCTTTGCAGTAGGTGTCAAGTTCTATACAATGTACGATAAATGGCACGTCTACCTTAGGTCCTAAAGGATATTAGAGTAAAACCTAGATAATCTTAAAGTCAACATGGTTTACTACAACACTTCATATTATGTAGGTCATTGAACATTTTGACGAATATTTGAAAAGTTTTGAATGTCAAAAACACATTGAAAAATTGACTTTTTGAGATTTCACCCTAAAGTTCTACTATCATATTTTGCTCAAAAATACTATGAAATTATCATTTAGCTTCTAGTGCAAAGAAAAGAAAAAGTTATTGTTTGGGGATTTAATCATAGATATTACTAAACTATTAAAAAATTAGTTTTAAACATTCCATTATATAGGTTACAAGACTAAAGAATTTTAATTGAGGGGAACATGTTTTATTTTGCACTTCCAAAGAAGACAACCAAAACTTTAAATTTTCTTGGCTAATTTTTTTGGAACTATTTAGACTTAAGTTTTTTAATATACTTATATTAAAAATTGAGTTGAGATCCTATACAACTACCCCTTTTACCTTAAAAGAACTCGTGTTCATCTTTTTTTTAAATCATTGAGGTCTATATATGTGAGAAGAAAGAAAATAAATAAATTATTTACTATGGAATTGAAAAAAATGTCTATCCTATTGGTGCAAATGTTGTAACAAGTAATCTAAACCTAGTTCATTAAGTTGTTCTTAAAATTATGAAATATGAATCATGTACAAAAATTGTGTTTTATCTTTCTATAAGACGTTATAAGTACTTATATTTTCCATTACTAATAAACAATAAATGATCAATGAATAAAAGATTATCTTAAAATTTTTGATCTAAGTGTTGTACAAGATTAGTTTTTTTTTATTAATATTCTATTCATTTAGAGGGATGGTGCCTAATGTCATTCATTTGAACTTAAAACAATATAATCCTCTCCAAGCCCCATGAAACAAAGTTATGTCTCTAGAAAGCTAATACATTCCCACACCTTCAATTTTTTTTCAAAAATCATCATAAAATCAATGTTGTAGTAACCTATCCAAATTCCTAGAAAAAATATTTGTTGATGGGATGTTATTGGTTACAATTTTATTAAAAATTTGAGATTTTTGCATATTTTTTTGAAGAGAGTGCAAATGACCAGAAATCCAACATCTTATAGATATTTTTTTGCTATCACCTTCCAAAAATATTATTAATTAATTCCTTTTAATCCCTAAAGATTTTTACAAACTGACTTGTGTTTTGAGAATTTTAGGCATCTTAAATAAAAAAATCAGATTTTTTCTTTTCCCCCTTTCTTTCTAATAAAAATAAAACAAGCAAATCTCTAAAGAGCCTAATTTTATAACTATCCAACGGTTGAGAAAAAATTGCCTCAACTCGTGCAAGAAGAAAGCAACGTCATTTTGCTTTGAAAATTTGCATATTTCTTCCTAAATCAAGGTCCTACTTTAACTTGAAGTCCCTAAATCTTCCTTGCAAAGGAAATTTGAGTTGTTGACCTTGAAAGTTCAACAAAGCCACATTGTGAAAATTATAAACAATCTTGGAAAAAAAAAAATTGTTCCACTTTGCAAGTTTTGTTCACATATACGTTGCCTTTAAATCCCAAATTTTTTATATGCAATCCTAATACTAATCAATGATAAGATCCTATGGTTACAAATTCTAAAAAATGAATGAAATCTAATTAATAGACCTTTTTTTAGGGAGTATTTCATTTTGACAATTTCATATATATTTGCCAATTCTTGACACATAGATCTTTAGGGTTTAACCATATCTTTCATTAAAATTAGTGTTTAAAAATATCTATAAAATTAATAAATTAAACGAGAATGAAGATTAATACTAAGACAATGTTGTACACGTCACAAAGAACAAGAAGATTATATTCTTTTTCTTAAACTAGTTTTTAAACCCCTGAGTGCTTCTAAGCCCATATTCTAAATGAGAGAACAATATTTCTAGTAAAGTAGGCTGTCATTTCTATCTTGCATTAATCCTTAAGCACTCCAACATCCAATTTGTGGACAATAAATATATTCAAATTCTTGTTTTTTCTCAGTATTGCTTGGATGGAAGTCATCCTAATTTGTAGAGATACTTTATCAAGTTCTTGTCCTATCTAATGCTGGATTTGGTAATAGTAGAATACATAATTTTCTAAAATTACAAATGTGGAAGTATGTCAAGTGGTTGACCAAGTCAAAATTGCTTTTGACTCTACTTCAAATTGGATTTGCAAAAATGAGGTCATAGATTTAAAGAACATAAAAATTTCAAAAATTCACCATGTCAAGAGAATTTCATTTCTAATCCATTCCAACAAGTTTTACTTGTAAAAAAAATGATAATGTTTTGTTTGTATGTAATCAAATTCAGAAGGAATTTAAAAAATTTCATTTAAAAATTTGTTAAAAGAAAATTTGATGATAACATTGGTGAATCTAACCGTATAGATGGAATCTAAAATTCAAAATCTACAATTTTTATTCATAAATCAATTCCAAAATATTCTTTCCAATAGTACTTTATAATGAATTTTCCCAAATTGTCAATTCTGGATAAGATTGCACCATTTAGAGGGTAAAAGATATTGTAAAAAACATAAGTGTCATTATTCATCTTTTTGTTTAACAACATAACTCAATTCCTTGTTTGTCTAGCTTAAACACATTTTCAATCTTTCTTTAACATTTGTAGCTATATCAATTTGTTAGTTCGTCACAATTGTCACTTTTCAGTTTTATTTTCATCAATTGAAAATCACATAATATTTTGCCTATTGGACTTGAGGAAAAGAATAATTGTTGAATAATGTTAGCATATCTACTCTTGTGACCAATTTTAGATAGTTTAGTTAAATAATAACAGAAATATAAAGGAAAAAATGAGCCCTCAAAGAAATTATGAGTTCTTGGACAACAAGGAACATTGATGCGGAAATAAAAATTAAAAAATTAAAAAACAATCAGCCAATGAATTGTTGGTCTTGTTCAATGCATGATAGTTGAATACAATCATTTTTTTTTAATTTTAATTTTAAGAAAATAAATAAATACATAATTATAAAATTTTGTAATCTGATGTGGCAAGAATGTGCCCACATCAAACTGCTTCTTTTAAAAATAATATTAATAATAATTTTTATTTTTTTATTAATAGTAATTTAATATTATTTTTTACATTTTTACATTTTTACATTTTTACATTTTTTTTACATTTTTTTTACATTATTTAAAAAAATTAATTGGATGGCTGCTGCAAATCATTGATGATGAACAATGGACACATTCTCTCAACCCCTATGAAACAATTCCTCTGAGAGATCATTTTTTTCCTAATGAGTGGTTGTTCACTAGTAGGAGGGTGGTCTTCGGGCACCTGTGAAGAGTATTAGAGAGTGATTTCTAAAGATCACCCCTTTTATACGCATATAAAAAAAACTATCCTTAATAAAGTCTTCATTTGCATTCATCATCATATTTGAGTTCTTCTTCTTCATATACAAGCTAAAGAAACATGCAAAAATCTGAAAAAGATTTTTTTTAAATAATTATTCTTGCAAAGTAATGAAGCAATTTGATTACTAAAGGATTTAGGGTTGCTACTACTCATAACATTGTATAACTAAGCAAATGGTCCTCGTTATGCTCATAAGGTATTATGCATCCCTAGACGCTTTGAAGGGACTTACTAGTTAATTTTAAGATTGGGGTTGGCTGAGGAGCCATAGAAGGCAATTTTGTTCATTGTAGAAGAATCTTTTTTAAAGATGCAAAAGGGACTCTTATTGCATCAGTAAACAATGTTAGATAAGGGATAAATAAGGTAGAACAACCCAAATGAATGCCATTAGTCATCCAATTCCAACGTGTACAAGACCCTCCCATGTGCACCAATTCGCCACCCATTTTTGCACAATGTGTAACTCATTTTTTTTGGACAAACAATTGAATGTTATTTTCAAAGAATAACATCAAGTTCACATTTATAAATAGATGAAGGTTGATAAAGATGTGGTTCAATAAATGTTGATTTAGGTGGATTAAATTGTGAATTAACCCCTAAAGTACCAATTGTCCCCTCGGGGGACAAAATGGATTTCGGGCAGGCTCTTACGGTCTCAATACTTTTTGTGATTTTCTGAATTTTTTTTTTGTGAAGATAGAGAATCACATTAGCTTTCCAAAAATATAATTTTTATTTCAATCGGTGCCTGGGAGCAAAAGTTATGGCACAAAACCCCAAATTTTAGTCCGGCAGGCAGAAAAGAATCCTCAAAAAAACTTTAAATTTGAAATTTAAAACTTTAAAATTTTTTTGTTTCATATAGATTTTATTTTTATTTACATGGGAAGCTTTGATTCATTCTATTTGGATTTGTTATGCAAAAGTTATGGTCAATCTTATTTTTTGGGCAATTAGAGCATCTTTTTGAAAAAATAACTTGTAGGACTCATTTCTGAACTCATTTTTAACAATTTAATTAAAAAAAAAGTTTCACAAGGTCAGGATTTCTTGCTAGAACAATCTCACCGTTGAGATTAGTATATTTCAATTCTATCTTAGAGCTATTAATGATTTAATTTTTCCTTCAATCTTGAACCTACTTCTACTTAACAATTTTTTAATGAGTGAAATCTAAGTGTTTCTTCTTAAATTTTTTTTCCTAGATTCTCAACTCAATTCTTCATTATAAAAAATTAGAAATTCAAAATCATTAGAGCAAAAAAATTTAATTAAAAAGGTTCAAAGCCAAAAAATGTAGTTGAGCAAGGTACAAAAAAACTAGATTCCTTCACTTTAAATGCAAATATCTTGCAATCTACATGGTCAAAATTTCTGAAATTTCTTCCACACATTCTTACATTAGTCTAGTACAAGATCCTACTGTTAAATATGCAAAATAAACATTAAATTTGTTTTTTTGCTCTTTGCTCTAGAAATGGCAGTTTTGAGTGGTTTTTGATGGCAAAATGGCCTTGGGACTTTAGGGGTTAATGCTTGTCAAAACAAGTTGTAGCTTCAGCCAATAAAAGAGGTGCTTTTAGAATGTTGAACTTTGTGCTTTTAAAATACTCATTCCAAGGGATCGGGGTGGTAGGCCATTGATTTTGAACCTTCTTAAGATGATCATGACCCCACCTACTAATAGTTATATATTTTTGCACCAAATGTGTTTGAAAATACATGTTATTTTTAATTCTTATGACTCCACTTGTATTTCAGTTAATTGAACAATTTCTTTGAAAAATACATACATGCAACAATAAGCACATTGCACAAGATAACCAGATTGCAAATCTGGGTGGTCATAGACTGTTCTCCCTTAATACATAGTAACCCACCCCAATCTTTTTTCCTAATGTATTTTATCTTAACCCCTAAAACCCCAAGGTTGTTTTTTGCCAAAAACCACTCAAAACTACCACTTCTGTTGTATTCACTTAAGGAAATCAGTTTTTTTTTTTTTTGGGAATTCAACCGTAGGATCTTGTACTTAACTTGTTTGAGATCATGTAGTAAAAATTTCATTAAATTTCACCATACGGATTGGAAGATATTAGCATTCAAAGTTGAATAAAAAGTTTTTTTTCAAGAAGATGCTTAAATTGCCCAAAAAACTAAGATTGTCCATAACTTTCTCATCCCTAGTCCAAATAGAATGAATCAAATCTCCATGTATAGGTAAAAACATAATATTTTAGGAAAAAAATTTAAAAAAAATTATTTTGACTTTTTGTAATTTTTTTGGACTGCCCGCCAATCTCCATTTCTTGCTTATTGTGCCACAACTTTTTCATCCGGCATCCGATTGAAACAAAAATTATATATCCACAAAGCTCTTGCAAAGCTACACAACCTCAAAAAATCTCAAAAAAATTCACTTCAAATTGAGACTATAGGAACCTACCCGGACCCAAATTGTCCCCCGAGGGGACAAGCGGGATTTTAGGGATTAATTAATGTATCCACTTTTTTATTTTTTTTAAATATATTTTTATTTTTACTTTTTACAATGAAACGGAATTAATGCATCCACTTCCTTGCAGTAAGCCAGTGACATACTGACATTGGAGCAGCATGCATGCACGGAGTGAAATTGGTAAAATGGGAATTGAATGGAATGAAAAAAAAAAACTGTTTAATGGATGGCATAATTACGATGAGCTAAAACAAGGCTGTGCCCCCCCAAGTTCCCTCCAAGTTCCCCTCCGAGTTCCCGAAGAGAAGCACATGTGTGGCTCCATCTTGGTAGGAGTGCTAAATACAGCAAATGCCAAGCCTTGGGGGTAGCGTTGGCCGAACCCCACCTAAGGCTCCAATCAGCACGCACTGCCTGGGCTATTGAAATTGTCAAGAAATTTGGGACCCACATGCACCAAACATTTTTTTTTTAATTTAAAAAACAAAAAACACTGTTGGAATTGTTGGAATTGAATGGCTAAATTGTTCAGAGAGAGTTCGGTACGGTACTGTTCTTTTGGGGTGCCCAATGAAAGAAAACAAAGCTCGTTGCCAAAAGCGATGTAAGGTAGGAGGTCCATAAACCGCTCATCTAAGAGCTGAAGCTGACTTTGGGGGAGGTAGAACTTCTTAAAATATTTTTCAGTAAATTTTCCTTGAAAGGCAAGAGAAATTGGCATCTCACCCAAGTTGATTCATATTTTTTGAAGCTTTGTCTAATTAGTTATGAATTTCTGAAGTTGCAGAAAAGTGCATTTTTGTAGGCTCTAAAACCGACCACCTCCTCAAATGCACACCACTTGTACATTGGAAAGTGCAAAATGTACCTCTAGAGCCTGATTGGTTTTAGAACCCGCTCCATTTTAGGACCTCCTACCTTAACGTAGAAGGCTCGAGAATAGTTTGGGCATTAAAAACACACCTGTAAAATGTACACGATTTATACATGCTGTTTTTTCATAGCCTTCACTAATCTACAAACAAGTGAACATTTCAGGGGTGGGCGATTTTGGAGCCCTATGTCAGTTCAACTTCAAAATTTCATAACTAATTTCAAAAAGCTCCAAAAAATATGAAACAGCTTAGGTTAGATGCCAAATCCACTTCTCTTTCAAGGAATATTTACTGAAAAATATTTCTAGAAGTTTTGCCTTCCCAAAATTCAGTTTCAGCTCTTAGGTGGGCGGTTTCTAGACCTGTTACCTTACAATACAACATAAGGTAGGATGACCCATTGTCGCCCCTTTAGACATTGCCTATATTTAGATTGATCGGATTTATAATTGTTTGGTTGCAATACAATGGCAAACTATTAGAGATTTTTTCACACACTTTGGTCAACTTCTTTTCTGGTAAAAAATAGGACACGTTTGTTATAGGTGGTCAAAGCAAAAACATATATAGCTTTTTTTCCTAAAGAAAGGACCGTTCTTGTCTATTTGGATTCAGATAATAAATTTATATAAACTCCTCTTCATAGTTGCAATGGTATCCATTGCCAAAAGGGAAGTACAACATGAAGGTAGTAGGATGACCCATTGTTGTCCCTTTAGGTGTTGTCTATTATTTAGATGGATCCAATTCACAATTGTTTGGTTGCAATACAATAGCAAGTTGTTAAGAGAGTTTATCACACACATTTCAATTAGCTTCTTTTTTAGTAAAAAAAGACACATTATAGGTCAAAGCAAAAATACATATATCTTTTGTCTGTAAAAGGAGGACTATTCTCATGTGTTTGGATCCACAAAATAGTGAAATTAGGTTGCCCGACACCAATTTCTCAATATTTTACACCATATAATTATTTCTAGCTATTGTACAAGAATGCACTAATTTTGAATCAGGACTTGTTGTAATTAGGACTTATGAACCTCCATATGTATAAATGAATTATTTTATAAAAATATTTTTTGATTTTGATGGCTTCTACAATAGCTTTCTTAATGTAAAGCAACCTTTTTGTTTAGGCAACCTAATTTCACTTGAGTACTTCTACTCACTTGAATACAATATATATATTATTAATATCTGAAAGCGACAAGCGACAATGAGTTTTTGAGTATTGCACTATGGTACAAACATCTCTATCAATAAGCTTATTAGAGTGACTTCTATTACAAGATTTGCACTTGTAAGATCCATCTTCTCTAAATTTCTTTACTAACTTTTGAATCATTCTAACAAGATCTCTAACATTGGTTGCAATGTGAATTCTTGTAGTCCTTGCCTCACTCAAACCTATAATGCAAGCACAAATTTCATTTGAAATTGCCATCATCCACTATCATTCACAATGCTAATTAGAACCAAAAGTCTCAGTAATTAGCCCTCATGCACTCACCCATCACTTAGCCATCAGTTCATCACACCCTTTAGAATACTCAATTGAAAATGCAAGCATTTATATTCACAGGAAAAGCTTCTTCATGCATGTACAATACATAATTTATAAGCATGTGAATTCTTTTAGATGAGACAGCTGCACACTTCTACATTGAATAGGGATTTTAAGAGGACCCATACTAATTAATCTACTTTACACATTATATAAATATCTACCACTCTCGTACATCAATAGTTATTGAATTGTCTAGGGGGTGTACATCATGTTTCAAACATCTATAGTTTTCAACAATAAGTTCCTTTAACTTTTTTGTCCCTTTAATACCCACCCCTAATAAGTGTACATTTAGATGTCACTAATTTTTTTGAGAAACATTCATTTTTAAAAATTGCATCAAATGGATCATTTCAGTGCGGAAGCATGAGGTGTCAAAGATATTTCAACATTTTCAGTATGTCCTTGAAATTGTTTCTTATAGTAACATATGTTGGTAGATTTTGGATTTTTTTTTTGGATTCATCTTCTAGACTTTAAATGTGGCACACATGTTATCAACATTGAATTAATCTTGTGCAAAAAATTTAATGGTAAAGTAACAATTTTTTAGCCCTAGGGAGGATGTCCAAGTTGGCAGTAGTGAAATGGTTCCCCCAATTGATTCTCACAACTATACGTGTTGGTAGATTTTGAATATCTTTTTTAGTATTCATCATTGGGATTTGAAATTTGGCACATACATTATCAACATAGGGATGATCTTGTACCAAAAATTTCATGGTAAATTAACAATTTTTTAGTACTAGGGAGGGTGCCAAAGTTGGTGGTAGTGAAATGGTTCTCTTGATTGTTTCTCACAACTACACATGTTGGTAGATTTTGAATATCTTTTTTAGTATTCATCTTTGGGCCTTGAAAATTTGGCAATACATGTTATTATCATAAAGGTGACTTTGTGCCAAAATTTCCATGGTAAAAAACCAATGTTTTAGCCCTTAGGAGGGTGTAAAAGTCGGCAAAAGTGAAATTTCTTCCTTAGGAATGCAAAAACGCCATTTTGATTGGTACCCTACTGTACATTTGGTGAAGATGGTGGTTTGGGTTAGTGGCGCATTTGGAATTCCCTACCTTATTTTATTCCAAGTGAGTTAGGTATTGTTTTGTACTTCAAATCATTTATCACTAGTAGAAATATGGGCCATATAGACTAAAAAAAGATCCATGAGAAGACCCCGCATGAGCAGTTTGACTAAATGTAGGTCTTTTGAGGCATGTTTCTTAAATCTATGTAGCCCATGTTTATCTAATGTATTGTGTATTGAAAAGTGTGTGTCTTGGTGGGATAATGGATAGAGCAACTTCAAGACCTTTCCACAAAAAATCTTTCATCCATACTCTCTAAAGACTTTTAGAAAACATTCTAAGGATTATTTATTGACAAAAGTAACTCCTAGAAGCACCACTCCCCATTTAAGTTTCACTTCTAGGATAGTTATGGAATTTGAGGAAAGTTAATAGGTATTGCACA
Organism: Antitrichia curtipendula; assembly: GCA_951230915.1. Taxonomy (NCBI): domain Eukaryota; kingdom Viridiplantae; phylum Streptophyta; class Bryopsida; order Hypnales; family Leucodontaceae; genus Antitrichia; species Antitrichia curtipendula. The sequence goes on along the minus strand of OX579634.1, from coordinate 35,466,366 downwards.
CTTATGATTTTGTCTTTCTTGGATAGTTGTGGAGTTTATTGATTGATAGGTATTGCACACTTTTGTTCTTTTGTTATATTGGGTTATTATATATGTGGTAAGAGACTAGGATGCCTCAACTCAAAAATACAACTTGAAATTCCAATTTTTTTTAACATTAACCTTGTCATGACCACAATGGCATTAGGTCATGTTTCTAGAAGGTAAATCACTAGCTATAGGAGTAGCATCAACCATCAATTTAAGAGTGTGATGTATTTTCCTTGCATTTGCGGTAAATCATTCAAATTATTAGAAAACACATCCTCAAATTCATGCATATAGGTTTTACCCCCTTTTTAGAGCTCATTCTTTTCAATCACCTCATTTCCATGTCAAAGTAATGCAAGGTATTTTAAGTCTTTTACAAAATAAATTCATTTTGAGTGTGCTAGTTTCTAATCCAAGCATGCATATTTTTCTAAAGTATAAAATAAAAAACTTCCACCTTCCAATTTTCATTAAATTTTGGAATTGAGATACAATATAAGAATGTGATACGTTTTTTTTTTTACTTTGAATACTTAGATCTCACAAATGGCAAAGAAACTGATCATAGATTTTTTTACGTGTATTTACATGAAGGTAAGACAAGGATCATATAGTTGGTAGAATTTTTGTTTTTACATTATTTTCCATCCAAGAATCTTGCTCCTATAGTAAACTTTTTTTGCTTGGAGGTGAGGTTCAAAAATTAAAAGGAATTTTGGGGGTAAACAAACTTTTAACCAAAATCTCACTATAAAATGAAAGCAAAGCAAAACAAAATATGTGTGAACTTCCACGCTAAATCTAAATTAGAAATGAATTTTAGATTTATTTCACAGTTGGGTATTACCTTGTCTTCTTCATGACCCTTTCATTTCTTTGTGAGAAGGGATAATCTATATTTTATGAACAATTTTGCCTTGTTGTCAAACTTAAAGCAACCAAAAAGTAAAACTCCAATGCTAAAAATAGTTTTATGGAAGTCAAAAACTTGCCTCCTTTGCTTTTCCTAAGCCTCACAATTTTTTTGGCAACTAGCAAATCTGATTCTTCCCTTGCAACCTACGGAAGTATTCCTAATTGCAACCTCCATCAAATTGTGCCACTATATATATTTAAAAAATAATTTAGAACCTAAATCTAAGATATTTAGTCTTATCTTATGAGATTCGTGCCAAATGAAAATTAAATGAATAACTACTTTAGATTTAGGTTTTGAAATGAAGATGGGATACCATATGCATTTGATGCACTACAGTAGGGTGTGCAATTAGGTTTACTAATCTTGTTGCTGCACACTTCCACGTACTACCTTTGTTTTTAAAAAGACTTGTATCTCCCTTGAAAAAGACCAAAGAACACAAAGAAAACACAAGTCTTTTTCTGAAACAAAGGGAATAGTTTTTTGTTTCTTTGTTTTTGTTTTTACACAAGGTTTGGCCGATTCTAAGTGCATATGGGAAAGTCCAGCGATGGTTCTAATTTGCACCGGGGTAGGTAGCTGAAGTTCACCCCCAATTACTGGTTGGATTACAGGCAGCAAATCAAGGCTGAAGAGTCCCACGATTTCTCGCCTGTCAGCTCCCAGATTCTTCCCTTTCCGCAGCTCCCCGCCCCATTCCTCGCCTTCTCCCTTATCAACCAATCTCTGCGCGTACTGATCCCGGCAATCCACAGTTGCCTTTGTCTTTCATGCCCGGAGCATCCAAGTTTGCGCGACTAAAATAGCGCGAGAAAAAGTACGTGGATGGGAAAGTAATATGCCTTGCTAGCTTCACACCTTTTGCTGGCACGAGAAGATTCACGGAGCAGTAGATTGTTGAACTCATCATTTCAAATGCACTGTATCCCCAAAGCAGGCGGCCAATGGAGCGCCTCGATCTCTCACCAGCGCCCCATGACGGCTCCTCTCTCCTTTATGAAGCGGATTCCGTCCTCCTTCCCTTGGGTGACTTTTGTCGAGAAACCAGCTAAATTACGGTCGAAATCATTACCGGAGCTTCAAAATTCCACGATCAGATCACCGTACTGGCTACTACTGGGATATTCGCACAGAGGGAATGGAATACTGGCTACCACCTTTAACAGTACAAGCCGGTGGCGGTTAACCGGTCACAGAAAACGAAAATTACTCTCGCTTACTAAAATACAATAGACATTGATTGATTGATAGCCCACTTCAAAACTAGGCCTTGCCTGCAGCATCGGATACAGCCTACTGGTCTACGTCTAGACATGGTGCAGGAAAATACTACTGTACTGTACATACATGAAGCAAAAGGGAACTTCACTTATTAAGTTACACCCACTGAGGAGTGAATTAAAAAAAACTGAGCACATGAAGCAAAAAAGAAGAGAGAGAGAGAGAGAGAGAGAAAGAGGAGCAGTACTGTAGAAAGAGAAACGCATAATCTAACCCCAAAATCTGTCCCCGCTCCCCAACTCCCCAGCAACACCAAAGCCGGGGGTTTGAACCCCACGCCACTCTAATAAAAGCAAGTGCGGTTACACCTTACAAGACACAACAACAGGCTAATCAAGCGTAAAGGCGTCATTAGTGACTTACCCCAAATAGCCCCCATCCAAGGGCTCGAGTCTCCTTCACTCGCCTGCATTGTAGTCAGTAGTGTCTGTCTGTCGGATCAGCTTGTTAATAAGTAAGAGCTCCCCCCCCGTTCAGTGCGGCTCCAATGTCCAGCAGGGTAGCTAGTACTGTAGCAACCATCCCGCCCTGGTCCAGAGCACGCATTCATAACTTAGGCGCCCTCTGCAAGCAACACTCCCTTTTGCAACATTGCTTCGTCTTCTTCCTCTTCTTTAAGATCAGCAGCAGCGGCGAGGAAGAAGGGGCCTGCATGTGATGAGCGCCTAGCTTGTTGACTTGCCTGCAGGAGGGCCGGAGACGTTAACGTATAGAAGCTGGTCAGCTCGTGATGAAAGTGGGCCGCCCTCTTCACACTTGGGGTCGACGCGAGTTCGGTGCGACCGTGAGAACGCAGGTCTCCTCTTTGTCAGCTGAGCTGATTCCGCCTCGATTCATTCTCAAGCTTCCATTTTGTTCGGAGGGCAAGCTTTGGGTGGGGCGCCGGAATGCAGTAGAGGAGTTGAAGTTTGTGTAAGAATGTTGACTGCTGTGTGAGTTTGTAACTGGAGTGCGGGCGATGGTTTCGAATGTTGGTGATATGTGTGTAGCGTAGCGAGCGAAACGAGTGTCACGATGTGTTTGCATTTCACGGAAGAGGCGACGAGAATGCGAAGTTGTGGGGAGCAGCAGCCGAGTCAGGCCCAGATGGCTTTGTGGAGTCGTAGTTCCATGGGCAATGGGGATACAAGTCCCAGGCAAGTGACGGGGTACTACAGTAGCTACGGCCCTGTTGCATCAGCAGCAACCGCTGGTGCCCCGGGCGTGACAACGACGACGACAACGTCGTCGACGTCGTTCGAGACGACTTACACTGACGGCGAGGGCACGTCGAATTCCGGCTCAGATGTCACGCCTGCACTGGCGGCGAGCACCATTCCGTTTCAAGTGTTGGCCGGCATCATGGCGCTTCCGGAGGAGGGCGATTCCTCCTCGCCCATGTGGTGGAGGCGGGGCAGTGGGTACGACGCCCGCAGCAAGCAATCTAGCGAGGAGGAGGACGACGAGATGATGGATCATCGGGGCTGCAGTGGTGAAGACGAGATGAAGGAGTCGACGTCAAGCGAGGAGCGGGATCTTCACCCCTTGAAGTCTGTGGGGTTCATGGACGGCTCCGTGCAATCCAAGCTGTGTCCGCGCGGCCATTGGCGGCCTGCGGAAGACGAGAAGTTAAGGGAGCTCGTGTCGCAGTTCGGGCCGCAGAACTGGAACCTCATTGCTGAGAAGCTCCATGGCCGATCAGGTGCGGACATATGTTATCTTTAGCGTGCGTTCATCACATTGTAGTACTGTACTACACGCGCTTATGATCGAATTACATTTGTTGATTGATTGAGGTTTGGCATTGGGTGGGATTGGTGCAGGCAAGAGCTGTCGGCTGCGTTGGTTCAACCAGCTAGACCCACGGATCAACCGGCGTCCGTTCACGGAAGACGAGGAGGAGCGGCTACTGGCGGCGCATCGCTTCCACGGCAACAAATGGGCCATGATCGCACGCCTGTTCCCGGGTCGCACGGATAACGCCGTCAAAAACCACTGGCACGTCGTCATGGCTCGTAAGTATCGGGAGCGCTCGCGCTCGTCCTCGGGACGGCATCGTAAGGTGCAAGCGCCCTCCCGACGGAGTGGCGGCAGGCGACCCAGCAGCAACAGCTCGTCCGCGCTCGGGCATCACGCGAGCTCGCTCCAGGCGTGGATCGAGAAGCACGCGCCACTCGCAACCCCCGACGACGCTGTTGCGTTCGCAGGAGCATCATCCCCTCCTCCTCCTCCTCCGATGATGCAGCAGCACCTCCATAGCCACAGTCACAGTCACAACGGCAGTAGCGTCGCGAATTCCAACGCACACGCGGGCTTCACATTGCCTGAACCGCCCGAAACGTTCCGCACCCTGAACACACGCTGGTTGGCGCAGTCGGCCGGACTGGTTCTGCGAGGTACAGATTTTCATCTCCGCTGTCGTAGGGGGCAAGAATTTTCTGCTCCTCGCCATCAGTGTAGAGGATGGTTCCATGTCCAGTGGTGTAGCATGCAAAGATATCTTCTCTTTGCAATCAGTGTGAGCCTTAGCTTCATGTCCAGTGTACGCGGTTTTATGCTAAGATGTTTTGTCTTGGCAATCAGTAGGATGCATTTTTTTCATGTCCAGTGTTGCAGCAGCGTGCATAAATTTCGATCTGCCCTTTGTAATCAGTCTGAACCATAGCTTCACTTCCAGTGTTGCAGTGTGCAAGGATTTATACTCTTTGCAATCCATCTGAAGGATAGTCGAAGAATAGTGTGACATGACCCAAAGAGAGCGCGCAACGAGTCTGAACGATAGTGTGACATGATACAACGCGGAGCATGCAATGAATCTGAAGGAGAGTGTCACATGATAAACAGTGATCAGAGCATGCAATGAGTCGTTAGGATAATGTGACATGACACAAAGAGCTAGAGCATGCAATGAGTCTGAACGATTGTGTGACGCGACACAAAGAGATCGAGCATGCAAGGAGTCTGCAGCCTTGATTGAGAGCACGTGAAGAGCTTGTGACGTTTAGCGACAGATTATAGTTCGATATTACATGAAGCGCCTCGTCATTTGTCGATCTAATTAGCTGTTACTCTGTGCAGATTCCATTCCAAGCCCCCACACGGCCCCAGTACTTCCAGCAACAATGGACTCAACCTTCGTGGGGTTCAACATGCGTGCGCCAGTAGGGCCATGGAAACCATCCCTCCTCAACCCTTTCGCCGCCCTCCCCAACGAGCCCAGAGCGACCGTGGTGCCCTCCAGTTGCAGAGCAGAACTGCAGCGTCAGTGGGAAGGGGTTGTCGTCCCGACGGCGTCGCAATGTGCGCCTGCGACGACGGTGCGCCGTTCTGACGGAATGACCTCGCAATCCGGGACGCCGCCGTCGTCAGACCTGGGCTCGCTGCTGGCGTGGGGGAGAGGGCCAGAGCCGCAAGGCGAGTCTGGGCATGATACTCCTCTGGCCAGCCCCTTCATCGATTTCTTGGGAGTTGGAGGCGTTTGAGCACATGCATGGTTTCTTAACTTGTACAGGCAGGCAGGCAGGGCTCCATAAACCTCCATTCAAATTTAGACTGAGTATTTCATTTCGGCGAACTAGTCACTAATCAAGAGTTTCACAACAACAGTTTCACAAGAGGTGCTCACGAGGTGCAAATCATGGCCTGTTCCTGCCAGAGACAACAGCTTCAGAAGATGACTGGCTGGCTTCCTTGAGATCGATGCCATTCTTGGTGTTCATGCTTACGATGTGCAGCAGCTTCTCTCATCCTCAAGTTTTGGGTATTTTTTCCCGCATCTTTTCAACATTACATTCCAAGGGCGCATTGGCGTGGAGGGATCTGGTTGGAGGATTGCAAGGCAATGATCGACTCCACGGAACCGTGTGCCTCGTCCTCCAGTTTTGATCTTGGAGGATGATGCAACGCAAGTTTTCTTGTGTTTTTTTAATGGTTGCTCTGTGTGTGCGCGCTCTGCACATGCACTGCACTTGGACATATTTGTAGAAAGACGACCATGTGCTCGCTGCGATTGGGGTTGTTTGAGATATGGAGCAAGAGCGACATCAGTGGAGTTCTGGGATCCTGACAACCCGCATGTTCACTAGCTTTTTGTAAACATATGTTCTACTACTTTTGTACATTGGTAGGCTGTAGAGAAACAACATGGGATCATGAGAGCCATGCAGAGGCTAACAATTTCTGCTCGGCGTAGTTCAGAGATTTAGCATGTAGCTAGACAGACAGACGGATCAATTGGAGCTGGGAGCACATGTATCAGTGCCCGGAACAAGATCAGTTGATGGAGCCAAAGAGTTTCCACGGGGAATGGTGGGCTCATTCTACCAGGAGTCACCAATTTTATGTACTAGTGGGCTGAGAATTTGGTTCAACCCAGTCGTTGAGAGCATGCAATAAAAATACCACACGTGTTTCTTTGTATTTTTTGTCATACTCCGTCAATTCCTGAGGTTTTATGCTTGTGATTCACCTTTACCGTAGGCAAGGTAAGGTAAAAGCCTGGCGGGTTCTTACTTTCGCCGCCTTACAAAGTTGGGTGGAACATGTTTGCTGGCATGATGTACTTGATAGAGAGCCCTTCACCAGACAGACAGATTTCTTGGGCTTCCCATTTGATTGACATAAGTTAGTATTGCTTAATTCTTCCATGTTGGTCTGTTCTTTGGTTTTGGTCTCTTGGGATGATCACCTGTTTTGGTTTCTACGTGTTCCTTCTTATTTGGGCAACTTTTGGCTGAGATTCTCGTTACCTGCTCATGGACCTAGAAAGGTGACAATGCCGGTTCAGATCAGAAACAGTCAAAGGCGGGTTTGTTCACCATCAGGATCAAACACCTGCGAAACTGAAACTGTAGTCGTTGCTGCGTGGTAACGTAGTGTTCAACCACCAACTTGGCACTTGTAAAAGAAGTGAAGACCTCGGGCGGTTTGAGAGCTGTTTTGATCCCGAGAGTGGAGTGAAGTTATGTAGCAGCAATCATAGGATCACAAACGTGACGGAGATTGAAAGTAAACAGTAGCTAGGGCCGTACTCGCAGATACCAACGTCTAGTGAATAGGCGTTTGCTTCAGTAGTGATGAGGATCATGACACAGCGCTGCCTTTCTCGGAAGGTAGGGACACCGAAACCAGAGAAAGCCCACAGCGTCGTGCTCATACGCTTTGTCGGTTGTGCCGAATTTCTATTATTGGACTGATTTCAACGTTTATATATTCGGATGGGCATATGAAAGGAGGTGGTAATGCACCAAAAACGGCATCATTTGGATACCATACACAAAAGTTACAAAAGTTACAAAATGAAAGTAGATTTTAATGCACCAAAGAATGCACCAATCGGATGTTGTACACAAAAGTTACAAAGGATCAAAGTTCTTTTGGTAGATGTTTTCAAATCATTCCTTCAACCATGGGTACATATTGATTTAGGAGTTGTACAAAATGAGCCATCATTTGATCAAGTTGCGCTTTGAGGTACCTGGTGCTTTGGGGTGTCCCTACCTTACACAATGCCAAGTTTCATGTTAAAAGGCACTTTGAGTCATTGTCTCCTTGGCTACACTAATTTATTCTATTAGTGTGAGTGACACTAATTTACTAGTCATAACATTTGTAAAACTTTTTAGTTAGTGCACACTAAAATACTACTATATTGTACTAATTTTTACATCTTTTGCATTTGTTTTGTGTTGTGTCATACTTTTTAATAACACTAATTTTGAGCCCTTACTAATGATTAGAAGAAGACTATAATTCATGATTTTCTTCTTCATTGTAAACCAACAAAGTTGTAGACATTTTGCTCAAATAGAACCACTAATATTGTTTTTTATCCCTAAATGCCCAAGGCCTTTTTTGAGTTTATTGGAATTCATTCAAACTAAGCAAAAAGTCCCAAGTTTTCATAGGTTTTATCAGTTTTAAAAGATTGTAACCATATAAATTCAAAAAAAATGTGTTATAGGTCACGTTGGAAAAGAAACACGATGATATCACTTATTGATTATTTGAAAGAATATAATATTTGATCAAAAGGGTGTTAAAACTGTGAAAGTAACTTGAAGTCTTTTAATCCACTTCTTACATGTCAAATCCAAATTAAGGTCATGAAATGAATATGAGGTCAAAAAATATAATATGAATAACCTCATAATAGATTTACAACTTTTCAAAAGCTCCTCCACAATTTCTTTTAAAGAATTTATAATGTGATTTTTTCTCTAAGATCTAGTGTATTTGAGGCTCATCTTCAAGAAACTCTCATACTAAAAACTCAAGATTTGCAATAAACATCCTTGTACAAAATCTTAAAAAAAAAAATTTAACTTTAAAGGATATTTGCCTAAACAAAATAAAATATCCAAATAATAATTTCATAAGATTTTATTTAACTCCATCCAAAGTCTAGTGCCTTGGGCATTTAGTAATTAAGCCTCGTGTCTCTTCAAAGTTATGTAGTCAATATCCTTTGAGAATTATTAGATTGCACTTCTGAAATTTGAACTTTGGTGGGCAATTGCTCCTAACATAATAAGGTATGTGCATATAGAATTGCAACTTAAAATGAATGTATTTTATACATTTCAAGTGGTGGCTAGGTCGTGGTTGTAGGTGCATGTATCTCATGAAGAATTTTGGGATACTCTTTTTATGTCTTATTTCATTTGTTTTGAATTTTGCTGCCATTGAAGAATTAAAATGAATTCTTGAGATCAGTTACTAACCTCTAAAGGCCTAAAGAGCCCACTTTGGTCTATTTGAAAATTCAGGCTAGCTTTATTGACTTTGTATTTTGTCTTTTTTGCATGAAATTTTTAGATATCTTCTACTAATCATACTTTACATATGAAGTTTTGTTGCTCTTAATTCTGATAAGTTTTGCAAAAATTATAAATTTTGAAAAACTTCAATGCCAAAAGTAAGTAGCTATGTTCTAAAAATACATTTATTAATTTTATTTGGTTAAATACATTGATACCTACACAAAAACCTTTGAGCCATTCAGTTTTGACTTGTGATATAAAAGTTATATGGAATTTTATTTTGTGGGCAATAGAGGCATAACAACAAATGAAGTTGTTTATTTATTGTACACAATTTTGTTAACTTTTAAAATAGAATAACAATATAGAATACATATTGCTTACATATTGGAATGTATTCTAGCCATTGGGATTGACAATTCCCAAATTCTTGTCAAAGTTATTAGTCCTGGATAATATTCTTGTCAAAGTTATTATCCTTGACTTTTAATTTTTTTTTAAGATGAATGCAAAAGTGTCTTTCATTATTTTTTCTTTTATATATTCTCAATCTACTTTGCAACATACCCTCTAAATTGCTCAAGTTATACAACATACGTGTTTATTCTAAAATTTATTGAAAGACAAAACTGCGTCTTTAGGAAGGGCTTCAAAAACCTACTTTAGGCACATTGGACTTGCAATTAGTGGCAGTTTTGATTACAAATTTTTGGTTGGATGTACTTAAACAAGTTGAATAAAAGATCCTATGGTTTAATTTATTAGAGAATAAATATAGATGAATATTGTAGCTTTGCTTTGGTATGACTATTTGAAGCAACTTTAGGCCTCAAATCACTGCAAAACTTTTGGGGTTAAGATTAATTCAAAATTAATTTACTTGGGAACTATAGTGTGGAATGGGGGTTGAAAAACTTGGAATTGGTATGAAAAATCACAATTTTATAACATCTAAAAATACGACTACATAATTTTTACATAGGGCAAAAGGTACAGTCAAGTTCCTTTGCAATCTTGGGGGGTGCTTTTGGATCACTATTACAATTGTGTAGAGGGGTAATTCTTTTAAGGATAATTTGGTCATTCTATGCCATTTGGAAGTATGGGTAGGTTCCTAAAAAATCAATCTTGAATGAATCTTTTTGAAAATTTAACATAAGATGTGAACATATACCACCTTTCAAGAATATTATTTTTTTCCCAATTGCGGATGCTTAGATCAATAGTTATGTTGCTTGAATTTTTTTGAGCAAGGCGGGGAGCTTCAAACAGCATGGGAAAAATTATTCTTCTATGTACCTTTGAAATTTGGTAGGTATGTAACCAACATAATGTAGGATGCAACTGTAAAAAAAAATCTCATGTGTTAGTGCAAATTTTCAATTGAGGAGTTAAAGTCTATTGGTCAACCATGTCAAGTAGGGTTTAGAAAAAAAAAATCTTTTAACTTCAAATGCTATAATCTTTCAATCTGCATGCTCAAAGTTTCAAGAAAAAATTCCACTCATTTCCATAGTAATCTAAAATAAGTTTGTATGGTTAAATTTTAAAAGAAATTTAAATTTTTTTTTTCTTAGTGCCCTAAAAGTAATAGTTTTGGAGGATTCATGCCCAAGATATTGATGTGCTCCAATCCTTTAGGAGTTCAATGAATCACATTAGAATCCAAATGGATGAGAATATTCCCCTTCAACAATAGTGGGAAGTTACCATTTATGTTTTTTGCTTTAACCACCTACAATGTGTCTTCTTTTTTTCTCGAAAACTATTTGACCCAAATATGTGAGAAAAATCTCTTATTTGTTTTATTGCAAAAAAGATCATGAATCCAATTATTTAGTCTAAATATCAGTATGTGCAACAATCAAAGGGATGACAATGGATTTATCCCACCTTACAACAAGAAACATGTGGATCAGTTATTTTGCACTAAGACCATGATGGCTGTTCAAGCTATCCCCTCTTTTGAAACAAAACGACACAAGAAGTGTACATCCCAAAAAAATTCTAACAAATTTAGAAGCTCCTAGGGAAGGGTTCCCAAGGACATTTCTATACTTTTTGAGGGTTTGCTGCAAACCAACGTCAACATAGTTACAGGTTTAATATTGTTGGTAAGTGGGTCCAAGAAAGGACTCCAACACAAAACAATGCATTGTAAATTGAATGTTTCCTTGCTTCAAAATGATGGTGGTTGAATCCTTGGGAAAAGGTAAAGAAGAGAATGGTCCTCATTCCTGAGCGTGTTGCACTTCAAGCCACAAGACCTGGGCAACATTAAGGTAGGCACCCCCAAAATGGCACCTGACCTTAAAGCGCCATCTACAGGCGGTGTACATTTCCAAAATCAGTTATGTACCTATTTGGATGGAGCGCTTTCAGAAACAAACTTTGATCCTTAATAACTTTTGCATACGGTGTCCAAATGCCACGTTCTCTGGTGCGTTGGAACCTCCTTTCACTTGCCAACAATAATATATGAAAATTGGACCAGTCTAATAGTAGTAACTAGGCTCAGTAGCAAAAAGTGGCGGTTTTGGGTGTACCCACCTTACTAAGGTTCTAAAAGCGCACAAGCTCCAAAACCGCCCACCCCTTAAATTGTACACTATCTGTACATGATGCTTTTTCATAGCCTTCACTGATGTACAAGCAATGTACATTTTAGGGGGTGAGCGGTTTTGGAGCCCTATGCCAATTTAACTTCAACTTTTCATAACTAATTTTACAAAGTTCCAAAAAATATAAAAACGACTTGGGTTAGATGCCAATTCCACTTCTCAATGAGGAAAATTTACTGAAAAATATTTCAAGAAGTTTCACTTCCCGAAAATTCAATTCCAGCCCTTAGATGGTCACTTTATGGACCTACTACCTTAGGTTCAAATGAATTGAAGGGTGGAGGTTCCCTTCAAGCACACTTATTGAATAATCAAGCCCTTTAGTTGGCACTCTGACATCCAAAATCTAGACAATGAATAGAGAGGTTCCAAAGATTTTTTTTTACCACAAAATTTCTCATTCATCCAAACCAATGTTTGACTTCTTTTTTTAAATGACATTGTATACAAGATAAATTTGATGAAATTGGGGTAAATAACATACATTTATAAAGATATAAGCAAAAATATGCAAAAATTTGTGAAAGGATTTAGGCGTTAATCATGATCAATGGAGAAGTGATGGATACAAGATCCTAAACTTTGCTTTTAAGACAACCACGTCGAATGCTACCAAGTAAGCAACAAGTGAGCATTGTTTCTAATATTAAATTGCTTAGTTTTTGTTTGAATCTTGTTGAAAGCCAAAATGATATTTTAGATTACCTTCTTATATATTTTTTACACATTGTCAATATGAATAAAATCTAAAAAATTTAAGCACAAAAAATAACATTATCCACAAGTGACCTTAAACTCTTACTCTTTAGAATAGATCCAACACATTTTAAGCTAAATCTACACACGCTGGTATTAAAACCAAGTTTGAATTAGGTGTAGTATTGAAAATCCAAAGTAGTGCAATGGAAATTGTCCATATGGTATTATTTTTAAATAAAAAATAGTGCTTAATATATAGAAGGACATGATATGCACACTCCACTTCATGGGCTTCCCAACACAATCAAGTATTATGCTTTTTCTTACCTTGGTTTTTGAATCTTTGCACTGCTGGAAGGAACATGCAGATGGTACTGGAAAAGTGTGTGGGAAAAGAATCTTAGGCCATTCTAAGGAGGTTTGGACTCCGGGATTTATTCAGCTTCAGTTTCTTTGACTTTGATAGTAACATGCTCAACCGAGTACATGCCACAGGGGGGGAGGGGGGGGAGTAAATCACCAATATTTGCTATCTACTGCCAGTACTCGACTATTTACCAAACTCATGTACTACAAGGCCCCAAACTCAATGCAAGCTACCCCCCAAAGACATTGCATCTGTTCACAGTGACTTTTTTTTCCACCCTGCCTGGCTTTGTCATCGTGGAAACCATCCTTTCGGGTACAACCCTGTGCATCATTTGCTTCAAAAACACCGAGAGCATTCATTGGGAGGGTCCAACTCTCGAGTGCAAGGCTTCCCCTTTTTCCCCACAAAGTTCCAAGGATGAACATCTAGTATACTCTTTCAATCTGTCTTACATAGAAAGATTCTTTGTCATGATCTATGGGGACACTCAGTGTCCGCAGCGATGGTATAGGGTTTGATTAATTTTGGTTTTGGTTTTGGTCTCTAGGGAAGATATTTTTGTTCCATCTCCTTCTTTCGTAGAATGTCGGTCGGTTGTAGGGAGGGGTGTGGGCTCTCCATATCATCTAGAAATTAGGGGAGGATAAATGTTGGAAGGAGTATAAAGATATCACGGCAACTAGTCTAGTGTGAGCTCAGTTAATGTGTCCGTCCGTCCTTTTCTTTTTTCTTTTTTCGTAGCTTCGCTTTGTCCGTCCATCTGTCCCGTCCTGACCAGTTTGGCATGCAACCTTGAGAACCCCCCACCAGACCAGCACCAGACTAGCTAGCTAGCTAGCCTTCCTTCAATCAATCACTCGCTCAGATGCGTACCCATGTTGAAGACGACCTCCTTGAAAGTTCCCTTGCAGCACTTTGGCCGTTCAAATCAATCCAATCCTTCCCTGGGGGGCCAGGACCAGTCTGGGCTGGGCTGGGCTGGGGAAGGAGGAGGAGGAGGAGGATGTACAGCACAGCGGCCTTGGCCTCGCCCTTGGGGATTGTGACGCCCTTTAAGTTATCGCCGCACCTGCAGGGGTTTCCTTTTCAATTCCGGGGATGGCGATGCTTCACCCGCCATGGAAGGAAGACTGGCCCTTCAGTTGGGTCGCCTGCAGATTGATTAGCCTGATTGATCAAGCGGAACTTTCATGACAGGCCGGGGCGGGACGCGACAATCGACTGGACCAAATAGAAGCGCAACGGACGGATGGACAGATGGACTCCAGTCAGCTCAGATCAGATAGGACACATGACCGGACCGGAGCGGACCTCCTGGGAGTCACTTTGGCTTTTACTTTAAGAAAAAAAATTGTTGGAAGTTAATGAAGTAACTATCTCCTGTAATGTAATGATGCATCCAGGTTCAAGTTGCAATTAACCCTAAGTTCCTTGACTATTTTTTCACTAAAACAGCTCCAAAACTGTCATTGCTAGTGCAAGTACCAAGTATTTGGATTTTTTTGGGTGACACATGTAATTATTGGATCCTGTAGTATGTAACTTGTGAACATGTGGTAAAATTTTCAGAAATTTCCACCACATGGATTGCAAGATATAAGCATTTAAATTCACTAAAATCATTTTGTTGGCCATGTAGAAAGTAAGGTAGCTGCACTTCACAAACTCACTTTTCTATGAAAAAATGTCCAAGGTGGTGGTGCTTCTTTGGATTTTCTTTGGATACGCAAGTTAGCTACATGCTTGAAAATTTTCAAATCATTTAAAATTGTACAATACAAACGGAAAAAAATAGTAAGTAGAAAGAAGTAGATAATGATTCAAAATACAAAAATTGTTAAGAATTTGGTTAAGAAATTGAAAATGCCAATCCCAATGCTTGAAATTTTGTATTAAACAATTTACATCCTACGATTTTATTTTTTTCCAAAAATATTGAAAATTGAGTACAAACGCTTCAAAGTTTAATTTAGAGTAGAGAATCCATATTTGCCCGCAAACTAAAACTCCTCATAACTTTTGACTCACTTATCAAAATGGAACTATTCAAAGCTTTCTACGTATATATAAATCTAAAGATATTCCTTGTCCCCACCTTCTACTAAAATTCCAGCCTAAAATATGCAAATCTCCAGTCATAAAAAACTGCCTAAATTTTCTATGTTGCCAAAAAATGCATGTTAGTCCCTTAGGGGTTTACAACCTCTTTCTTTGTAAAAATCGAGAGCTATTGATCTTGGAAACAAACACACACACTTCCAATGCCATTGATCTTGAAAAATAAATGATACAAATATGGATACTCTAGAATACGGATACGGATTGCATAAGACAAATATGGAACATGTACATCATGTGAAATATGCATGGAATACATACATGATATATATGAGAGATATACATGTATATATATGGACATATATTGTCCCATACTGTTTGCATGTGAAGCAAATATCACAAAAATACAAGTATGGATTAGGGGTATGTTACAAGCACCCGTATTAATTTTTCAACCAATGGCTAAGTGATCCATGTACTCCTTTTCACATTTTTTGGAAAAGTTCAATGGCCAATGGTTGAATGCCACTTGTACCCCTTTTGATGTTATTCTCTAAAATTCACATCCTCTCACTATTCCTATCCACTCAAAAGACAACACTTACAACAATTACTCTCTTTGTGAATTTTAGTCATTTAATTCCTTGTCATGAAGACTTGTAGCATGCACATGTACATGGGCCATGGAGGATTGACCCCCTTACCAGCAATGCTAGTATGTGAGCCCAAAAATGCGAGCTTGTGAGCATTGAACCTACAATATAGGTACCTATAATATAGATACCACATACTATAGAAGGTGTATATATCACAAACACCTATAATATAGATATTTGTAACATATATATCCTATAATCATAGACGATTTCTATAGTATATACACCTATAACATAGGTGTGTGGTATTCTAGGCTCATGGGCTCACACTCCTATACTCACATAATAGCAACCCTCACTCCCTTACTACCCCATCCAAGGATAAATGTAAAAATTGCTCCCTATTTTGTGTTGAGTAAATTTTGTACTTCTTCAACTTTCATAGCTAATTGAAGGCCTCTGATTGCAAATAATATGGATTTATAATTTGAAATTATTATTATATGTGGCAAATAAAAATTCTAGTGTTTTATCCAAGGACAAAATATGGGGCAATAAGGGAGTCAATCCTCCTCGATCTATGTACATGTTGGGGACTATTTGCACAAGGTGGGGGATTCAACTCATTCTGTGGCTTTGTTGGATGGGCCCATGTAACAAAAAAAGAACCCTATTTTCAAAGATTTACACATAGGGTTTCATTTTTTGAAATATTCCTTTGACTTTGCTCCCTGTTTTGGGAGTGGGGCTTTGAGGAAAATGTTCTAAGCTTAATCAAAAGTTAAAGATTTGATAGATTTTTAACTATCTATATTTTCATTTGTAATTGTTTAATTTTTAACTATATGTAATAAGGATTATAGCGGAAAAACACACACAACAATATCATATATTAATTGAAAGATTATTATATTTGATCTAAGGGAGATAGAATTTGGAAGTTGCTAAAATTCTTTGAATCCTCTATTTATATGTCAATTTTTAGACTAAAGGTTCTTTTTCCGTGAGGAAAGGAAAGAAAACCAAGTGTAAAATGCACGACTATAGTCACTTTGCTAATTATATTTTGTAACCACGAGATCAAGCCAATTTTCTTGATATAAAGTGTAATTTCAAAGTTTCATAGCCTTATTCAAGAATTTTTTTAATTGAATATAATAAGCAAAATCAATTAATTATTTTGTAAAATTTTAGAAAATTAATTATTTTGTATAATTTCTAACAATATGATTCTATTTTATGAATAAGTTATTTTTTCTAGTTTTTAAACATTCAAACTTGATATTGATGATACAAGGAGATAGTTTGAGTTTGAACATGCAATAAGGTATAAATAACATTATTCACCTTGCCTAATATCAACACCTAAAATATAAACATGAATGGTTAAAAGACAACTTCATAAACCGCCACAATTGGAGAAGCCATTGAACTTGTGGCCCTATGCAAATCAAACTATTAGGTACACTCATTGCACTCTTTGCAACATATATTTTGCTTGATTATGGGTGATTCTTGTTTCAATTATACTTATTATATTCAATTAAACTTAAAAAATAAATATCTCTCCATTCTTGGACCAAAGCTTCCTACTTCCACTTTAGCAAGCCTTTTCTTTATTTGCAAAGAAACACAACATTCATCACTAGTAGAAGAGGGTGTCCTAGAGCGCCAAACTTTGGTACTACAGCTTGGTGCTCCAAGCCACCCTTTTCACTATTGCATTCATTCCAATTTCATTTATTTTTGCTTCATCTTTACATCATGTGTCCCCATCACCAAGATAATCAACCAAAAGTTATAAGATTATTGAATGAACATATGCATTCTTCCTCTCTTTATTTTCCATAGAAATCACTCTTCAAATATTTTTTATCCTCAAAGGTAAATTGTTCATTGTCACGCAAATTTGCTATCTAAGTACCTTGGAAAACCTTTTTGTTCACTTGTGTAATTTTCAAAGATTGAGAAGTTTGAGAGAAGTCATTTGCAAGCAGAATCAAGATATTCCGACAAGAAATGAATTTTCCTGTGATTTTTCAAGTTTGTTTGAACTAAATTGGTAAAAGCATGGGTGGCCCCATGTTGAACCCCACCTTGACGTGTCCCCTCCCCCAACTCAAAGTGCATTGCCATGATGCTAAAGGATTGCTAAGATTGTGGTAAGGGCTGGGTGACTGACACAAATGGGAGGGTCTAAGCTAGTAGATGTCGAAATCTGGTGACTGATGCAAATCTGAGGGTTCTATAGATGTTGAAATTGGGTGACTAACAGCAGTGGGTTGTTCCATCCCATCCCTTTTTTTTATGTGTGCAATAAAGAACTTTGATCTTCCTTTCACAAGTTGATCATCATGTCCCCCTTGGAGAAATTATTTGGAGAAACTTGGGCACACGGCAGCTCAGTAATAAGTACCGTACTGGATGGGCCAAAGCATAAGACACAGATTTTCTTCCACACCCATTCAAACGAATGAGGTGGTTTGCCTCCCTCGCAAAAGTCAAAAGTGGTTTGGATTTTATTCCTCACGCCCAGAACCCCAGATAGAACCATGTGACTGACTCGCTTCGCGTGGAATCAATCCCTTTAGACACAAGTAGGCATGGGCCTGCCATTCATGTACTGTACATATGCACACTCTAAATAAGCAATTCAAAAAAGCATTTTGATATGGCCAAAAAATCAATAAGACAAACAATGGGTATAAAAACGCCACCTTGTGCCCTTTCTGTTGGGAAAAGGCCTCCTGTGGCTCTGCTTGTTCTGGGAGGGCCAAAAAAGCAACTGAAAAACAACAACTAAAACAACTAAAAAAAGAAAAAAACTTTGTCAAGGACATGGGCCACTTGAAAGCAAGTATCAGTGGTTTCTTTTGTGGTACACCTCTGCTTGCTGCCTGCTGGGATGCAGCCACTAGGCTACATGAAGCCCTGCCACTGCATTATGTCTAGGTTCCCAAAGAGGTTCCCAAAGCATCACAAAAGGAAAACAGTAACGGAACTGACCTCTGTATCACCACTACAGTCCCACTAAAGTCCCAAGGCCTTTTTTCCATTAAAAAACACTCAAAACTGCCATTTTTGTTGCAAAGAGAAAAAACTTAAATTTTTTTTTTGTTGCATATCTAATTGTAGGATCTTGCACTATAGGATCTTGCACTAGATTAGTATCTGAATGCGTGGAATAGAATAGTATCTGAATGCTTGGAATAGATTAGTATTTGAATGCGTGGAAGAAATTTCAGAAACTTTGACCGTGTTGATTGCAAGATATTTGCATTTAAAAGGAAGAAACCAAGGTTTTTTTACACCCTACTTGACTAGATTCTTTGGCTTTAAATCTTCTTGACTTTAAATTTTTGCGCTACTAATTTTGATTTTCTAATTTCTTATGTTGAAAAATTGAGTTGAAAATCTACGGAAAAAAAATTCAACAAAATAATACTTAATTTTCACTCATTAAAAATTTATTAAGTAGAAGTCCATTTAAGATTGAAGGAAAAATTAAACCGTTAATAGCTCTAAGATGGAATTGAAACGTAATAGTTCCAACAATGAGATTGTTCTAGCAAGAAAACTTAACCATGTTTATCAATTTTTTTGAAAAATTGCAAAAGTTACATTAAAAAATGAATTCAATAAGTTATTTTTCCAAGAAGATGCTTAGATTGCCCACAAAACAAGATTGTCCATAACTTTCTCATCACTAGTCCAAATAAAATGAATCAAAGCTTCAGATGTAGACAAAAATATAATATTTGAGAAAAAGAATTAAAATTAAAAAAATTCAATTTTTTGTGATTTTTTTTGGGTTGCCCCTCAAGCTACTTTTTGGACTTTGGGACTTTAGGGGATAAGGTAACAACACCTAAAAGCAAGACTTTTTTCCTAGTCCTATTGCCTTGAAGGTGGAATGACCCCAAAAAAATTTAGTAGAGGTTATTAGTAAAGTTGTGAGAAATCACTGTAAGAACCACACGTTTTAGATGGCTTTTTGTAATTTTTTAAAACAAATTTTAGGTGACATCCAATGCAACAACCCCAAGTTTTTATGTCAACAATACATCCAACATAACATCAATGTCGACATAAAAACATGGGTTTGTTGCAATGGATGTCACCTAAAATTTGTTTAAAAAAATTACAAAACGCCACCTAAAATGTTTTTTTTTTTATAGTGAATGCAACTCCAAGTGGTTTCATAAATTTTTTAGGCTTTAGTAATATTTTACATTTTTTCAAAGTTGTAAACATAGAATAGACTATATTTAATAGTAGACTCACAGACATTGAATGGACACCTTTGAAGTACAAAATGTCTCAACATTTATGGGTTGCTTCAAAAAACTCCTCACCCCTCATTGGTTGCTTCTCTAAAGTTGTATTAGTTTTGAGTCATGGAAGTGTATTCATTTAACTAAGGCCATTTTGTAGGTGTTGGAGAACTGAACATCTTGCAATTATGGTGCTTCTACCTTAGAATGTTGATTCTCTACTTTTGAATGGAAGATGTAGAAGTGTAACATCCAAATTGGTGAGTAGGAAGAGAAGAAGAAGAAGAAGATGGAGTTCGGCACGCTTAAAGCAATGTCGAAGTGACAACTTTAAAAAGGGACAATTCTTGGTAAAGTTTTATTTAATTTAACTTCTTGCTTGAATAATGTTTAGATATAACAAATGTTTTTTCTAAGTATGCATCTAACAAACTTTGGGATTCAATTCAATGCTTTAATTGCAACTGAATGCAACCTTCTTTTTATGGAGATTTATTACTAATTTTTATGCCTCCAAAATGTTCATAATTGTTTACAAAACTTAATGATTTCATTTTTATCTTCTTCAAAGTCATTTTTCATTCAATTGGTAACTTTTTTGAAGGTGGAGATGGAGAGTAATGAATGTGCAAGGAAGTTATCTAGGTAGAAATGATCACTAGTAAAAAAAGGGCTGTTTTGTAACCACTGAAACAATGACTAGAGGCTATAAAAGACTGAACAGTGACTGCAGGCCAAAAATATGGCGCAAAAACTGACTTGGCAAGCATTGTAGTCATAGGTGAGTCATTTGAAAGACTACTGGATGATGAGAGGATGACATAGTGGAATAGAACTTCTTCATGAACGTTTTTTCATGGGTCCTGTGCTGCCATCGTTGATGTGGTCGCAAGCTAGTCATAGTGTAGTTTTGTAAGAATGCCACTGCAAAGGCAATGACCTATAAATGACTGGCATATGACCAGCAACAAATGGCGGTGGCAATAATATTTTTTTTTTTTTGAATGCCAACTTGGCGAGTCTGACTAGGAGTACTCGTGGCATAGTTGTTGTACAGTCATTGCCTGTATAAGTAGGGGTTTTCTATATGAGTCATATAGTAGTTGCAGTTGTTGACGTGGATGCAGACCATTGACTTGGAGGTAGTTATTGTGTAGTTATTCAATGTTTCCGGATGGATTTCAAGCACATGTGGTTGGAGGCACTTAAGAGAAAATTATAAATACATAGTAGGGATTGCCGAGTAGCACTACAATGTAATTTTGAAAGAGTTCAAGCTGAATTGAAAGTGTCATCCATGTTTTGAGGACATACACAGCTAACTTCTGTTGAAAGCAATGCTAGTATTGTGCAGATGCCAACAAGTGATCTTCTGCAGAAAGTTCAATGGCCCCAATAAGAAAAGCAGTCATTGGCGGTGCTGGTACAATTTCTGGAGCAATAAGGCCGTTGCACTCCACTGTTGTTGTAACGAAAGCATCAGGTGCATCGACAACCTCCTTCCTTGACCGTGCTTCCTTTCACAGCACGACTTTCCACCCCGGTCTGTCCACTACATCAGAGAAGAAAACTTGGGTTGCTTGGTTGGAAAATATGAATGGCTCAGACATGCATGGCATCTTGTGTCGGAAATTGACAATTAGAAAACCAGCATCATCTTTTGTGTATGTTGGGTTACCGTGATTATCTTGTCGTTTGACCCATTCGCATCTAAGAAGCACTGCTGGAGTTTGAAGTGGGCCATAATCAAGCTTGAGAATGTCCTTGAGCACTCCTACATAGTTGACGGACACCTCCCTTGCATCAGCACAAGGCACTTGAAAAACTGATGCAACACCAGAATCGTAAGTTACCATTGCAGCAGATGATTCGTCTTCCACTCGATAATGGTTTCCGAATGCCTTCATTCTGCTATACCGCTTTGCTCTCTGTGAGGGTTTGCGGCATAAAAGTAATTTGTCCATATCCTCAGCATTTGAAACGTCAAGGGCTTCAGTTCTTACAAATTCAGTCACCCACTCTTCAAAGCATTGAATGGTACCATTGTTGTGACGCTCTTCTTTCCACTTCCTGCATGACAAAGACATTTGTAAGGCACACTACATAAACATGATGCATATATACTAATGAGAAGTTCAGTAACCAACTAAAACAGTTGAAGGTCGTTTGAAATGCGTTTGCACAGGAATGCTACACAAATGACTGTAGTTGTAGTCATTAATTTGCTGAAATTGTGCTCGTACGTTACTTGACAATGATTTCTACTTCCTAAATAACTACAGAGCAAACTAAACAATAGAGAAATGACTGCACGCAGTCATTGTTAAGAAGTCCATTTTAGGGCGTCCCTGTAGTTTACTTTGTTACGATATTGCACTTCCATTTCAGTACATGACAAGGAGACTATGTAAGAACTCACATTATCCAAGGCTGCATGGAACTTGCGTTGTTCAATACATATTGATGTGCTAGATCTCGTAGTGCCGTAGTCATCATATATGGTTTGCCTGCACCCTCCAATACCTCTTCGGCATCACCGTATTCTTCCTCAGCATCCCAAACGCGCCTATGCACAGCATTGAATCTCTGCAAGTACTCCGTGACAAACCCGATGCACTCGTCCTTTAGATATCCCTCAGCCATAGATGCTTCTGGCCTAGCTGTATTGCGCACGTATTTTTTCAACGTCTTCATGTAGCGCTCAACGGGATACATCCACCTTGCTGCCATTGGGCCACAAATGTCCAACTCCTGCGCTAGATGATACGGTAGGTGTGTCATGATGTCAAAGAATGATGGCGGGAACTCCATTTCCAGAAGTGCCATACTTTCTGCCACGTCCAGTTCCAGAGAGTGAAAGTCAGCGGGATTGTAGACTTTTGTACACAATCTGCGGAATATTTTCGACATTCTCATGACTGCCATTCTGGGGCCCGGCTTCAGTAAGCCTCGCAAAGCCAGCGGCATGATCTGTTGCATGAGAACGTGGTAATCATGTGATTTGAGGCCACCGAATTTCTTTTTCCTAATGTGCTTCCCCAATGTTGAAGAATATCCTGATGGTGTCTTCAAGGACTCAATCGTGCTCGCGAATTTCTCAAACTCTGCATCAGAAAGCACATATGAAGCTGCTGGTTTCATCATTTTCCCACCCCTTCTTGGATTTGGTGTTAGCCACAAATGTGGACGTATTTTCCTCCTCTGCATATCTCTCCTCACTTTCACCGTATCCTTCTTCCTCGTAATTGTCTTCAAGAAGTTCTTTGCCATATTGACTTCGCAGTGCATGGGATCTAAAGTATGTCGAATGAGTAAACCCTGCATATAGGCAAGCACAAGGAGTCCACATTTGAGAATGTGTTCTTCTACATCATGCACCCTTTGTTTGTATAGTAAGCAGAATCTTTGAACGTGACATTTGCCTATCTACAGATTTTTGAAAGCTACTTCGCTCCTACATATGCACAAATGTAATTTCAGGGATGCCTCTTGTCTGCAGAGAAGCACAGTGGCCTAACGCACGGAGTACTAGTATGTGTGCCGTATGGCACTTCCATAATTGTCACGGTAGACAAATCAATTCCCTGCCATTCATAAATAACTACAATACTACTTGACAATTACTACTTATAGTCATTCATGTAGAAAATCAGTGTTAATGGAGTGCTTAGTGCAGGAGGTGTGCTTTCCTCTACTGCACTGCTGCCTGCACCACTTCTTTGCCCATAGTATAGCTGGTCAAAGAAACCTTGCGGACATGAGACTCAATTATTTCCGCTTTGCATTATACATATTCTTCAGATATAGAGATATGAGGCATTGGAAACCATGTGTACGCACCTTCCAGTAGGGTAATATGTGGAATATAGTTGCTCTCTTCACCCCATGTTTTTTTGATGGATCGCCAGGCGCACCATCTCGGTTTCCTGCTGCTCTCCATGCCGCGTACTCTTCAGCGTATTGCAATTGCTCCTCAACTGATACCGCTTTCGGTTTACCGCGGTTCTCCACTTCTCCATTGAAGTGATTCTTCATGGCAGATGCTCTGTACTTGTGATCCTCAGGTAGCCACCTCCTTGTTCCACCATAGGTTTGCTTGCATAACTCAATGGAGTGCTCAGCATCTAAGTCACATCCACACTATGGACATGCAGCATAGCCCTGGTGAGCTACTCCTGCCACAGTGCCGTATCATGGGAAATCATGGATTGTCCATAGCAAGACAGCTCGCAAATTGAAAGTTTTGTTGCCGACATTTGCACCCACATCGTATGCTGGAATACCTTCCCATAGTACAAGGAACTCTTGGATGAGTGGCTCAACGTATACATCAAAAACCTCAGAAGTGACAGATTCTTTCCCAGGAATTAATAGACCCAACATCACAAAAAATTTCTTGGTGCTCAACCAGGGCGGCAAGTTGTAATTCAGCAGCAGGACGGGCCAAGTGGACCAGATTGAACGAGTTTGCTTGAAGGGGTTCACTCCATCTGCTGCCAAAGCAAAGTGGGCATTCCGTGGATCATTTGCAAATGATGGGTCCACATTAGTATGAAAGTGATGCCATGCCTTTGAATCGCAAGGATGTCTCACCAAGTTGTCTCCACCCTCTCGATTGCTTCTATTCTGTGAATGCCAAATCATGAGCTCCGAAATTGCAGGGCTACGGAACATGCGTTGTAATCTAGGAATAATGGGGAAATGCCTCAGAACTTTCACAGGGAACTTCTTCCGCACCTCATCCTTGTACCTCCGCCCATTGCAATGGGGACAATGTACTGCATCAGCAAAGTCACCTCTGAATAGCACACAACCGTTTTCACATGCGTGAATGCTGTTGTATGTTAGTCCCAGCTTGCTCGTCAACGTTTTTGCAGCGTAATGATTCAGTGGTAAAGAATTAGCCTCCGGGAGAAGGTGGCATCCTAGTAAAGTGAGGAGCTCATTCACAAATGAGTTGCTGACCCCGTGTACAGTGCATAAGTTCATTAGCAATATAGTGGCTGATAGTATTGTGCACTTTGCTCCTGCATACAATTCGTGCAATGCATCCTCTAGAACAGAAGCCTCGAAGTTCAAATCTCCGCCACTTTCAGGGCTGCCTATTTCTTCTTGCCCTTCATGCCCAGTGGAACTAGTGCTGAAGTTTTCGTCGCTATCCACACTTTCAGTGCTGTGGTCGTGAACATCATCGGCAACCGTGAAAGTTTCCATAACAACGTTCCTAACTCTTTCCTCTCATGCTGAAGTGTCATCCTCTTCATTGAATGCATCAGCTATCATTTGACGGGTATTAATTTCTTCATCAAGCACCACATTCCCTGATGCTATTGGTCTCCAGAATTCTTCCTCCCACTCTTCGTCTGATGACATCTTCTCTCCGGGTCCTCTCCACACTCGAAATTGTGGATGTCTTCCATTACGTATAAGGTGGTCTCTCACAGTGGAAAGCCTCCACTTTCGTTGGCCCTTACACTTCAAGCATGGGCAGTGCATGCGACTCAAGTTCAATAATCGAGCTCTGTTCACTTCACGAACCCAAAGGCGATCATCGCGAAGGCCTTGACGTTCTGCCATTGACAAGGGCGCCCTTGCAGCGTCCATGCTTGACAAAGAAACAAGTAACTGCGGCTTCTCCCTGCACTGCAAAAAGCATTTGGTGAAGAAGCATGATGTATTTCAGTTGAAGGCATACTGCATGACTATTTCATGACATACAACTGAATAACAGATGCAACATTGCAGCGATGGGTACATTATGTGTTCTCTATACAGTTTGAGGACTTTCATCATGTCGATACCTTGCCAAAAAGAAGCCATTCAATACATCATAAAACCTGTCAATGCAAATCTACTTTGCAAGCTCACGTGTTATGGAAGATCGTGGGTGACTGGGCATTCTACTGAAGTTCAGTTTGTCAGAAGTCCTGCATATCCCTGCCTGAGTGCTGCTGCAGAGGAAACTGCAAAATCACAAACACAATGGAGTCATCAATTCCGTAGTAGTTAATGCCATTAAAGCTTGAAGCTTCCACACTGAACACTTCAGCAATCACATGAACATTGAGGTTGCCCTTCTATGCTAACAAGTATTGCAATCAGAAACTGAGCATTGTCTTTTCTTCATGTGGATTTCACATCCTGCATACTACTCTCCAATTCTACTTTGGAAAACACACAGATGCAATTCATCACTTTTGTCTTAGAAGAGTTGCACATATAAAGAGTCAGGATCACCAATATATGTACGTAGGACTTCTAGTAGAACATCATTTATTACTATGCATGTTCATCAGGATGTCCACTATTAGCTCTCTATGTGGTATTCTTTATGAAAGTTTGAGTGGAACTTGCCATTTGTTGGCGTTGTCTTCACATTCAAGGAAAGGGAGTACATACCCTTCTATGCTATCATGGTGTCCTGGAGAAATGCCAGCACACGACAATAATAAGCAAAGCCATAAACTAGAAGAAGTATGAAAATTCAAAACGCATTTTACACCCTGAACTTTGACATTGTTGGCTACAATCTGTTGTCCCCTTGCATGGGACGCTTCTGGCCATCAATTCCCCTTCAAATCAAGACAAGGCACTGTCTCCACTTCCAATGTTTGGTCATGCTAAACAAGAGAACACATCTGACTTCAAACTCTGACACTTGTATTGTCAACATGTACTTCTCTCTAACTATGCCCATTTAGTTCATGAGAATGTACTGAACGGACTGCCTTCAGTTCCTAAGCGAATGTTCCATTTCCTCCCTTTATCATTCCAAATCTTCTTGGTCATGGACTCAAGAATTACATGCTCAGACTATTCATTTGAAAATGCCACCATCTCCCCCCAGTATTGAAAGGCATGCCTGAAATCATTGTAAAGTGAATCATGACCACTGTCCAACACAAATAACTACTAAATGACTACAACAACACTCTGTGCAGTTACTCATGAGTCATTCCTATGGCATCCAGCAGTGGCTGAACATAGAGTGCTGTATTTTAGACTAAAATTAAGTAAGTGACGACTGCACTTCCTTTCCTGTCAGTGCAAGTTGATTCAGGCATCTGTGAAGTACAGACAGGAACGATGTGTTCTAAGCAATTAAAAACTTAGTGGAGACTGAACCTGAGATGAAATTGGACTAAGCACATGGGCCACACTTAACTGATAGTACGTTTTCATCCCCTCCAGAAAATGTACCTCATTAATGAATGTGGCCCCCAGCTGTCATCAGCAACCTCCGACGCTTTCAACTAGTCCACCAATTCTTGAATTCCAAGTTGTAGCTTCAGAGACCTGCACGCAATACCTTCAATTCTCCTTCCATGTCTGTTGTCTAGCGATATCCAAGTTCCAATAGACAGCACTTCTTCTTGAATGCACTTCACAGCGCATCCCTAGTTGTATACAGCAGGAATATCTGAAAACACTACAGAGAACACAATGGCACACTGTACTAGGGAAGAGAAGTCTGAATATGAACTCGCTCGTGATGCACGTATACTGCAGTTAGCAAAGAAATTGGAACCAGTGAAGGCCGCCGTTGTAGCATTGTAAGTCCCTTTCTTGGTGTTTTGCTTGTTGAAGTTTCTACTTGCATAGATAGAGAGTGAGTGCAAGTGGCGGCGGTGGAGGCTTACCTTCAAAATGGCGGCAGTAGCATAGACCTCCTATGCATCTATTGAGAGTCATTCGTCAGTCACTCTATAGTCACTTCAAAGTCATATAGTGATAGCTTTGTCTGATTGAAGTCATAAGGAAGTCTAAATGTAGTCTTTTGTGTAAAACAGCGCCGACCCCTCATTTAATGCAACCATAATTTTCTCCAACTATGTGGCGCCTAGGGGTTCCTTTGGTGCCGTTATCCCTGAAGTCCTTCTTTCTTTTGAGCCACCAATATTGCACACCTTCCAGCAAGTATTCTAAGGATTGCGGCTTTTGCTTTGATTTTCCTTGTCTTACCGTAGGGTTTGCTGGGTAGGAGACAATCGATTGCTGCATCGAAGCCGAAGAAGACGTCTGCAGTGTCTCCTGACAAAGAAGCATATTCTGCACCACCAAGGCGGAGTTTGAGAATCGCACGTTTGGCCACTGCTGAGGGGAGTCTGCAGCATAGGCAACTTTTGCAGAAACGTCAAAACTTAGTTGCAAACAAGCGCACGAAGATGAGCAGCACCTCGGAGTCCGACCAGACTGGGACCGACAATGAGTTTGCGGCTGCAGGTTCTTTTCTAACTGTCTTGGTCGTTGCTCTCTCTTTCTAGTGTTGGGGTTTCTTTGCGGCACCTACACAATGTATTCCGTGGTCCTTGCACAATTGACATATTCATTGTTTTAGGGTTTGGTTTCGCAAAAGAAATGGCCAAGGAGACTTCACTTTGTAGGTGTGTGTCGAGGACTTAGGGTTTTCACAAGACGTTTGGCAACAGATGGCCACTATATGTATGCTTGCAATCAATTTGTACAGGCAGTGTCAAAGTGCTGAAATCAAATTTCTTCCTTTGTAATGTCACGTTTATACTCTGTAATGCACGGTACAAATGTCCATATTGCTGAAACATTACTGTAGAAAGAGAAGACCTACCTCTGTCATAGATTAGGGTTTTCCTTGCAATGCTTGCGGCCATGGCTGTAAAGTAAGACGCGCAATTGATGGCAGTTTGTCCTTCCATTTCAAGCGCACATGCTGCGCAGTGGATCAAAGTCCAATAATCCAGCTTTCTTTCATCACTTAACGACTCACTGCAGTGCACATGTGTTCATGGCAGCACATGCTGCTTGGCAGACTAAAATCATGCGTGACTGTATGCTACTATATGAGAGGCAAGGATTGGCAGTTGTGAAACGGCAGTGACTTTGGTCTGTTGGACACAATGTGGATGTACTGTCCGGACTTGTGCATCCTTGAATTTCAGTTCGTTGCCTTTCCTATTCTACTTCTTTGTTTTGCTTTGTGCTTGATGTAGAAGACTAAGTTTATCTTCGTGACAGTGTTAGATAGGTTCAACAGGGAAAGACTTAGTCACTGCATGTGCCTTCAACTGTGGGCTGCTTGGATTTAGAGCAACTTTGAAATCTGTTTGTCATTCTTAACTGAGTTCTCTTGATGTTATTGCCCAGTTTTTTTCAATGTATATTCAGGAGCAACGTTACACTAGCGGAAGTGCAACAAAGTTGGCATTGTCCAAGTAAATGTAGACCTATAAGCAGGAATTCCTTCTACTAGTACGCCTTAGAGCATCTTTCGGTTGAACATGTTTAAGTCCTGCCTTTCATTACTTCTGTTTTCAGTTAGGTAGTCTTTGCCAAGGTTATTGAGTTCCTTGATTGGAGGTGCAAGGGCAGACTGATTCTAGCATATTCTGGGGACTTGCAGGTGCAACAGGGCTTCTTAGTCTGCTACCGTACTTCTGTCCTCTTTCTAATTATTAGGCATTTCTGAGTTCATAGTGTGGGTTTGCATGTCCTTGTCCTAAGTGTTCTTAGAGTGACCAAGTTCTGTACAATGAACCATTGTCCAAGCAAACGCCACTAAGGTGATATGAATTCCAATTGCATTAAATGCTGCTTGTCAAAGTTGGATTAAGTTCATTGTCTAATGTTGCAGGATGCATCAATCATTTTAGCAAAGACGTGCTAAATCAGAATGCTTGGGGACCTTAGGCTGTGAAAGATAGTCCTTCATGTACATGTCAAATGCTGCAGTGCATCCATGAAGACTAACTTGCCGTAGTGTAGAGCAGTCAGGGCAATATAGGAAATTCTTGGTTATGGTCTTCCTCATGTCTTGTTTGTGGTGTTGCAGGTGAAGGCAAACTGGCCATTATGTCCGATGAAGACATCGTGGACGACTCGTTCAAGACAAAGCGTCGGCGGTTGAAGAAAGGAACTTCTAGTGCACTAACTACATCGCTTGTACCTGCCCCTCGCAATGACACATCTTCTTTGCCTCCTGGAGGATTTCAAACACCGTGGCAATGGATGCAGTCAGCATGGATGCAAACACAACACATGCAGCCTCCACCATGGCTCATGGGAGGGCAACCGAGCTCAATGCCTTATGCTGGTCCTTGGAATGGCCCATCTCAGGCTGTGGAGAGCCGGTTGCCGGACAGCATAGTCCGAGATTCAAGAAGACAGAAGCGGAAGCTGTATGACAGTACTACTGCCAACAGGAGCACGGTAGGGATGAAACCGCATCAGCTACGCATCCGTGAAGGTGGGGAGATTGACATTACTTGCGATGGCAAGAATGCATGGGATGATAGCATCCGCACACAAGTTCCACGCATATTGGATCTCAGTGTCCTGGAATGGGAGGGCCAGAAGTCAGAGGCTATAACACTACTGCGACAGACGTTGGATGCTGAATTCGAATATGTAGGACACCCTCTTAGTATGCAGGGATTCCGTAGTGCCATAAAATGATATATGAAGGCGGAGCAAGCAAGGCTGAAGGCAAGGTTTGTAGGTGGCTCAGAGGACTGCCCAGTGCATGTGGACCCAGGTCAATGGAAAAAACTACTGACTTATTGGAAGACGGGAACCCAGCAAGAGAAGGCAGCAAAGATGGCGATCGCATGCGCACATGTGAAGGACTACACACACGTTGGGCGTAAAGGGAAAGCAGGGAAGGAGGCCATTGTGGTAAGCTTCACATTTCTAAATTTTTGGTTTATTTTGTTATTTTGTATCTATTGGTATTCAACTTCTGTAGTGGAGCATGGTTGGTAATGGATACTACTAACATTCTAATTGTTTTCTTGAATCACAGACCCAAGGAAAGCAAGGGAGTCCGGGGCTGACTGAAATCGCTAAAGGGATTGAGCAATTAGATGCTCAGGCCCCTAAATCATCGGTATTTTTCAATTGCATGACGTTCATGGATAGGCAGCTGTCCTAGGGCATGCGGTGCATTTACTGCTGCTGTGGTGCTTTATAAGCATGGAATCATATGTAGTGCTTACAGTCATACATTTGATCACATAATGATGCACGAGTAATTGAAGTTGTCTAAATAGTATTTTATGAGTCATTAATTTCTATCATAGTCATTTGTTGACAAAACCAGCAAGTCAGCATGCTAGGGTATGGTTCATAGGAAGAGTTCTCTATGCCTGAGAAGTAGTGATTGTGTAGTCATTCTTGTCTGCCTCAGTCATACAGCAGTGGTACAGTAGTCATTCTAGCCAAATCCTTTTCAAATGTAACAAATGGAAGATTCTACTTTTTTTGAACATAATCTGACCTTCACTTCCGCTGTGCCATTGTGTGTAGGGTGTGAGAACAGAAGTCTTTGCTCAAGTCTCAGCGTCTCAGCAAGCATGACGACTTGGATGCAAAGTTCAAGAAGGTGCTTCTGAATCAATGTGAAACAACGGAGTCTCTACAGGAGATGAAGGGTATGCTGAGCAAGTGCATGGTCAAATTGTTTGGCACAAGCGATGCATCGGTTGACGTATCAAACTCGACTTTGCAGACGTTTCTCGATGGTCTACCTGATGTGCAGGTCATTGTGGGACGCCCAATGCTGAATTCTGAGAAGGCAAGAGGATCTTCTGCTGCACGAAGTCAAATAGACGAAAGTGACAATGACGATGTCCAAAAACTAAAGGCCCCACCTACTGCTGAGGAGAATGCAAAGCTTATGCTCAATAAGCACATTGGCGGTGCATGCAATGAGGACTTCATCAAGGATGGCTTGCCTGAATTGTCAATGGGCACCACTTCTGCTGCCAAAGTACGATCTAAGTCACCTGATTCTGCAAATGAGCAGCTAGTAATGGAGAAGGGAACAAAGGCAGTAGTAAAGGACAAGAATGACACTAATGAAGAACTTCAGTTGGGGCCCCAGAATTCAGCAGAGCTCGATTGTGCTGAAGTACCAGGAAGTTATAAACCCGCTGTCAAGAAGGGCAAAGTGGCAGAGGGGAAAAACATTGTCGGGGTTCGCAAGTCAGCAAGGACAATGAAGAAGAAAAAAGAAGAAGAGCCAAGCCAATCAATTACTGAGGCAGCGGTGGGATTGTTGGAGGCCTCTGCAGTAGCAAGGGCTGCAGCATCAACACCACGTCTTTTTGCTTCTCCAACAAAGAAGAGGCTTCCGTCTAAATCAACCTTCAAAGTACTGGCCCATGATGTACATGAATCAAAGAAGGTGAGATATCCTTATGCACAGTCCATTCTCAATGTTCATGGTGGTGTGAAGCCTATGAAGCTCTTCATTGTGAATATGCATGTCACATGACTTGATAGCCACTTATTAGAACAGGATAAGCCTAATATAAAAGTGAGGATTAGAGAGCATGGCTTCTAGGGTTCTTTGCAATCCTTTTGTAAATGCCAGTATGCCATCTACAGTCTATGTGATGCAGCATCTCAAGGAAATTGGGGATGACAATAACTTCTTGAAGTTATCCTTGTGGCCGCAGTGCCATGGACAAGTGGCTTCTTCAAACAATGCAAACTTGAAAGACCAATTTTCAAATGCACTTGTGCAACCTCAGACTAGTCCACTGGAACTCCTTGAGCAACACACTGTGATTGGAATAGCGGCAGAAGTGCAAGGTGAGGGGACTTGCGAACCTCTTGGTTCTGCTTGCAATTTGTCCCCTCACCTTGCATTGAATTACTACTCTGACTGGTGAAAATTGAATGTGCAGATGACCTCCACAAAGACAGACAATCGCCTCAACACAATGCAGGAGAAGAAGTCTGCCACTCATAAGGTAAGATTCTAAGATTTACATGGACACTGAATCAAAAGATTGAACACTACAATGCATAGAACTTAACGAAGTTGGCATGTAGTCATTCTTTCTTCAAATGACTTAGAAATGACTTTCTTATGACTACTGAATCACTTCCAGTCATTGACGCTGAGCCATTAACAACCCACTATCCTGACCTACGCTTGGAACTTCTTAAACTCATGTCCTTTGTTTTTACCATAGCCGCTTCCTGAACTTCTCTTTTATTCTTGGTGTACAGTTTACCATGGGCCAGCGAGTGATGTTGATGAATCCAAAGTCTATAAATCAAGCTGTGGCATCAGGTGCGATCAGCGGCCTAGGGGGAGAGCATAAGTACCATTTCAACGACATTCCTCCCTGTTGGTTCAAAGTGAATGTGTATGAGGCAATCTGGCTGCATGTTTCTCTAATGTTTCCAAATGAAAATGCAAACCAGGTGAAGCTTAAGGATGTGGTCGAATCTTGTGCACTTTGGGATGGCAAGTACATGAAAGCTGCCAAGTGAAACTTCAATTTCACGTACATATGCATGTAGGTACATAGTCATAGGTTTCTAGTATTTTTATGAGAGGCATAGTATATATACTTATCAGACTTTGCACTACTAACTTCTGTTGTTTTCTACACTAAAGACAGTGAATGTCAAACACTGCACTCATACACTAGTCTTTTCTATGTAATGGTTTCATTTTCATTTCAGTCATTTCCTAATTTCTAGTAATACATGACATCTTCTTATGCAATTATTGGTGCTTGCAACTATTGCAGTCATTGTTCTCTTGTTTACAGTACAGTCATATGCACAACAGTATAATGCTCTAAACTTGTGCTGTCATTTTGAGCTCAGTCATTACTGAGTTATACTTCTCAGAAATTACTTTTGAATGACTGCTTCTGCTTTTGGGAGGCCACACTCTATCCACTACTGAATACTATAAATGACTATACAACTATTTCTTTGAAGAGCTTTCTACTACTAGTTACTCATAAATAAGTGCACAATAACTATTTAATGACTTCAGTAGTCATTTAATACCGTACAACGAACTAGCAAATGACAGCTCACTAATTATTTATTACTGTCATTGTTCATGGGAGGACGTAAGGCTAGACAAATTATCTGCTGCCACGTCTACAATAGGAGGTCCCACCATATGCATCCTCCATAGGAATAACTGAAGTATGACTGCATGACCGCACGCCACGTCATATTTCCCCGGACACGTCAGCAAAAATCCCTCTTCCAAATTTACCACGTCACTAGCCACGTCCACACATGCAGCCCACATCAACTAGTCCTGGTCAGCCATTGAATCCATGTCACCCACCAAATGGTATGCCCCAGGCCACGTCAGACGTGCCTCGTCACAAACTATGTCCACCTTTGCAATCCAGTCAGCAAACCACTTGATGAAGTTCCACATCAGTAAACGGATGGAAAACAACCGTTTTGTCCTAAATGACTCACTTGTCCTAAATAACCCATCCACAATGACTGTAACCCTAAATTTTGGCTCCAGTCTTTCTCTAGTCATTTGTGTCCTAAATGACTGGTTTTTGAGTCATTTACCCCAGTTATTTACAGCCCTTTTTTTACTAGTGGATGGTGGCTTCTCATAGATGCATATTTTGCATTAAAAATTTTGAAAGAAGAAAAAAAATAAAGAATTTGAGTTTATTGTTTGTTCAAAAATGTCATATTTAGATATTTTCAATAGTTTGAACATATTTAATAAAAAAATTAGCAATTATATTAAACCATATAGAGAGATTTATAATTTGATTCTAATTTTACAAAATTAAAGTGCCAAAAATGTTAAATTCTTCTAAATAGATTTAATCCTTAAAATTCCAAGACCTTATTTCATTAAAATTTGTTCAAAACTGCCATTTCCAAAGTAAAGAGCAATTTTTTTTTAAAGATTATTACTCCTATATGTTTAATTGTAGGATCTTGCAATAGAATAGTGTAAAAATATGCAGAAGAAATTTCAAAAACTTTGACCATATAGGTTGCAAGATATTTGCATTCAAAGTGAAGAAAACAATGATGTTTTTTGGAGCACCATGGCAAACTAGTCAATAAGACCTTGGATTTCCTAAACTTAAATTTTTGCACTGTAAATATAAAATCATTTTTCTTTAATCATGAAGACTTGAGTTGAAAGTCTAGGAATTAAAAATAATACTATGATTTTCATTCTTTCAAATTTTTAAAAGTAGAATTAGGTAGGAGATTGAGAGAAAAACAAAATTGTTAATATATCTAGCTAAGATGGAATTAAAACACTCAATTTCCAATGGTAATATTTTTATAATAATCAGAGTTAATCCTATAGAATTGTTTTTAGAAAACTATGAACATTGAAGTGGAAAAAAAATTCAATACATTCTTTTTCAAAAAGATGCTTTGGTTGCCAAAAATCAAGATGTTCTATAATCTTCTCATCACTTATTTAAATGGAACAAACTAAATCTTTCAAAATAGAAAAATACAATCTATTAAAAATTTTAAAATATAGTTTTTGTGGGATTTTTTTATTGCCCGCTCTCAACTATTTTGAGCTTTGTGTAGCATAACTTTTGCTTCCATGCACCAATGTAAATTAAAACTATATTCCAAAAAATCTTAATTTTTTTTTATACTAAATAAAAGTTTTAAAAAATCATGCTGTAATGTAAATTTTGTCTACTTGCCAAAATCTAGGGACTACTAGTATAACTGTATAAGGGGATAAATCCTAAAGAAAGGTCAATAAATCTAATGTTTGTGTGACTAAGATCACGTGATTTGTAATTTGGATACTTATTTGTGTATTTGGGGATCGGATTAAAGAAGGAAAACCCAAGGAAACACTTTCTAAGGTCAATTTTCGTAGTCCAAGTACCAATGCTATATTATAGACACAATGTATGGCATCCCAATTATGTCTAGTGTATTGGCTTTGTTGGTCAAATCTCAAGTCAATTCGTCCTTATGCATGCTCTATCTACATGATCAAAATGCCAAGCTATATATTTGTAAGTACAATAAACTTTTAGGGACAACGTTTTAAATTAGTCTTTTCCTCTTTTCATTCTCTTGTATTAAACAATACTATATTTATTAGCCTAATTGCCAAATTAAATTATGCTCAAGGAAAATCCGTATTTCTATGCCAATTCACCATATGCAAGAGCATGAAAGAATTGTATCTTTCTTGACGCTCGCCTAATTCTTCACGTCGGCCAATTTGCTTTATTTACTTCAATGTCAATTTGCCTTGGCTTTCATTGCTACCAATTGGGTCAATTCAACTTAGCTTGATTTTAAGACCAACACGGAGTCCCGAGTAGACCTAAAACTGTGCACCTATTCCTTCAGCAACTTGGTCAAATTGACTTTGGAGTGGAAGCAATGTCATCGACTAGTTTGAGAAAATGGTTTTGTTAAGTTGACCATTGAATTCCAATCCCCACCTACAGCTCTTCTTTGTTTGAAAAATACTCCAAGTTCCTCCCTCCCAAAAATTTAAATATAACTACAATTAAATTGAGACCCTTCCAATCATATAACCAAAATGACTTACAGACAAATCATCTCTAAATAGTTCCTGATATCCTCCATTTACTCATAGATACATATTTTTTCAATTCTATTCAATCCAACCACAACTTAACATCCAACCACAACTTAACATCTAAGTCTAATAGACAAATTAATCCAAATTGTAGCTCATAGTACATACAACAATCATAGCTACTTATACATGCATTATTAATTAGACTCACAATTGAACACCACAGGTTGTTGATTATAATCAAATTTTGACAATTTGACCACTTATTTACTTTAACAAATAATTTGGTCAAATTGTCCCAACATTAAGACTAGTATCAGGCCCAACATACACTGAATTTGTTGAGTTGAATATTTTCCATCCTATTAATATGCTATGAGCAACACACATCCATTTAATTGGCAAACTCTATTAGCTTGAATTAACATAAGCAAGCTAACAAATCTCACAACTTCTCTTACTGTCAAATGGACAAGGATTGACTAACTGCAATTGACACCATAGCACATGATCAATTTGACCAGATTCCCATTACAAGCATCGGCTAATCCAACTTACCAAGCTTTCAACAATTCATTCATGTGCAAGGGCAGAAGCAAACATCCCAATGCACTAGTAGGAGTTTAATCATTTAAATAACACAAAAACTGATTCACACAACTCTCAATTCACGACTTGCAGCTCAATTTGACATACGCAGTCATGCACAACAATTGTAAATCCGTAGCTAGACTTTAGTAATAAAAGAATCAACAGAGTTTCATAATTCAGTCACTCAAACCTTTCACATATTCTCTTAACCCCTAAAGGACCAAACACCGTTTTTTGACAACATAGCGATTTTCGGCAGCTCACTATGACCGGAATTTTTCTTTTTTTTCTTTGAAATTTTCACATAAAATGTGCCCGAGGAGTAGCTTTAAGGTCCAACAATTTTTGTAACTTTTGACTACATGGTTAAAAAGTTATTGCATGATATGTCATTTTCATTGTTCGGCGGGCAGCCGGGGCAGCAAAAAAAACTTCTTTAAAAATCACTTTTAAAAAAAACTAAAATTTTAAATTGGTTCTTTAGATTTATATGTAAATGGGAGGCTTTAAATCATTCCATTCCGATCAATGAGTCAAAAGTTATGAGGATTCTTAGTTTGGAGGTAGTTATGGAATCTCTACTCTAAAATAAACTTTGAAGTCCTTTATTTAACTCGATTTTTAATATTTTTGAAAAAAAATAAAAACATTGGGTGTAGATTGTTTATTACAACATCACAATCGTTGGGATTGGCATTTTTCAATTTCATAAATAAATTCTTGACAATTTAGTGCTTTGAATCATTCTCTACCTCTTCCTACTTACTATTTTTTTCCTATATGTTGTACAATTCCAAATGATCTGAAATTTTTCAAGCATGTAGCCAACTTGCCTTGAAGAATAAATCCAAAGAGTCACCATCGTTTTGGACATTTTTTCATACAAATGTGACCTTGTGGAGGGCAGCTGCCCGTTTTTTCGCAGGGACAAAAAAAGGATTTTTGTCAATTCAAACGCTATAATCTTGCAATCCACTTGGTGGAAAATTCTGAAATTTTTTCCACATCTTCTTAAACAAGTTTACTACAAGATCATACGGTTTCAAGTGTCCAAAAATGTTTTTTTTCTAAAATTTGGCACTAGTATTAGAAATGGCAGTTCTGGAGCGGTTTTGGTGAAAACATAGTCAAAAACCTTTAGGGGTTAATCTATCCCATTTACTAAGTCAATTATCCAGTTATGGAATGTTGTTTAACAACTAGATCCTATAAGTCAATTAGCCTGCAACATTGAACAGATTAGGCATACACAACAATTCTCAATATTCATACACCAGTCACATTTCAATACAATGATAATCACATAATGATAATTAAGGGATCAACACAATTCTCATTTGTCAAATAGCTCGTTTTTCCTTCAGCATCCACCTTGCAGGCTTGTCGAATCAACTAGGCGCAGCTTCAACTTGCTATGTGTGTTTCTTCTGGCTCGCATTGGAACCGGTTCCAATTTCTTATTTTTGATATTTCAAATTCACATTCTTACGTGCAACTATATTTAAGAATCTCAATTCATACAAGAATTATTTTTCAGTCAACTTGACTTAGCTGGCAAGCACTCTCTCTTGAATAAGACACAGGGAGTTCACTTAGAGTGTCCATTAGAAACCACATGCAAACAAAACTTTGGACCCCCTATATACTTTTTGAATTTTAATTATAAATAAATGAAATATGAATAGATTTTCGTACTTAGAAAGTTTATATTTTGAATTATTGATATTTTTATTTATTAATAATAATTAGTTAATGATTTTTGAAGTAAAAAGATACACTGTAGAACTGGAAAATAACTTTCACACCCCTGTATTATACAAGAAAAAATTGTCTAAAAAATGAACAAAAAATTCTAAAAATAACTCTCTATTAAAAGCTCATTTTGAGTTGAATATTGATTCAATGGTCATCTAAATGTGTTCTCTATAATTATTTGAGTTGAAAAACATGTTTTTAGTGCATTTTCAACCTCTTCTAGACACCATTTCATATTTTGTTTGAGTTGGAAAATTTGGCAATGGAAACCTATAGTCATCATTAAACAATGCTCAAAATTTTAGGTTGAAATTATTGTTTATTAGAAACCACTTGTTTGCACGTCGTTTATTGTAGTAGAACTAAGTGCACCCCCCGAGGAATAAGACTTCTAATGTTCAATTTACAAATTAGACGCGTTGCATTGATCTATTAATAACTCAACAAACTCACAACTTGAAACCAAATTGATAATTAGAACACCTATGATAATTTACTGTCAACTTGACAAAGCTCATAGATACAAAACACATAAATGGTAGAATCAATACTTTACCAATGCAAACTCTACTACCAAGACTGTATCACACAGTCAAATAGACAAACTACAAATCCACACAAGGATCATGCGCAAGAGTTTACAATTAGACAGTTTCACAATTTTGAAAGTAGAAAATTCTATTAACAAAGTGCGTACAAATGTATTGTGAGTCATACAACTTGGTATGAACTGAAGAAAGAGCAAATTGATCTTTGTACTTATAGTCCCAAAAACTGTGAAGATGTCTCTTCACAGGGAGCTACCAAGCCTACTTGCTTCTTTTCAAATCCTGTCAAATTGCCTCTTTTCAATCCTAGAATTCCACCTTTTCCATTTTTGTATAACATTTACAATGCTAAGTAACTTGTAAGTAGAAATAAGACAATCTATTAACAGTATTTACACTACAAGAGTCAAATAGACTGAAAATTTGAAAAATTAAGTACAACACATGCCTAAAAATTGAGATCACACAAACTTGCCCTAACTGTCAAGAGTCCCTTGAGCCTAGTTGAGACTTTAGGAGTTAACCCCTAAATGCCCAAGGCTTTTTTTGAACTTCTAAGAATTTGCACTAAATTGAACAAAATGCCAAAGTTTTGATAAGTTGTATCAATTTTTTTTGAATTGTAACCGTACAAACTCAAACTCAAATATGTTAGAAATCATATAGGAAAAAGAAAAGAAAAGAATCTTACTTATGGATTGAAAGATTATAATGTTTGATCATGAATGTGTTAAAACTGCAAAAGTGATTTGAAGTCTTTCAGTTTTCATTTCACATGTCAAATCTTAAAAGTTGGTCACCAAAAAAATATGAAGATAAAGGGTCTAACATGCATAACTCCAATCAATTTATGGCTTCTCAAAATCTATTCTACAATTTTAGTTCTTAAATGAATTTCTAATGTGATTTTTTCTCCAAGCCCTAGTGTATTTGAGACTCATTTCCAAGAGCCCTCAACACTATAGAAAGTCAAGATTGTAATAGACACCCTTGCACAAAATGTTGAATAGAAAAATCATAATCATTCATTTTCAAAATCAAAATTTTGATGCTAAGAATAGACTTCAAAAAAAAAAAATTTGAAATATAAACTTGATTAGGTTTATTTAACTTCAAAGTATTGTCAATACCAAAATTTGGTGCCTTAGGCATTTAGGGATTAATAAAGGATTGTGGAGATTTTTCTCAAAATTAATCACATTAATACATTCTAAATATCAATTCTAACATTATCTTTTTTATTCATACTATAAAATTTCAAAACATGGTACATCTAAATTTATATGCATACATAGACAAGACAATTTATGCATGCAATGCTAAACTATGTTTAGATATATTATATATATATACCACACCATACCCAAACCCACCTACTACTACACCATCCATTGAATTTTTTGTTGAATTCACTTATTGCAATGATTTTTTTCTCTACAATCCATTTAACCAAAAAATAGACAAATATCTACCACTCAAACAGAACATCTCACTATTAAAAGTAAGACAATCCAAATGAAGGTAGTTGTTATTATACAAATCTAAAAGCATAAGCACATGAGCCCAAAAGACTATACACCTATATTATAGGTGTCTAAATTATAAAAGTTTTTCATGATTATAGTGTAACTATGATATAGATACTATATTATAGGTGTTTACATTATAAGCACCTTCAATGGTTGTAGTATATTTATTTATATATATGCTCAAAGTTCACATGCATGCATTTTCATACTCACATACCAGCATTGTTACAACCCAAACTCTTATAGTTACCGTAGTTGGTGCTCATGGAACAACACACACCATCATTTAAAACTTTATGAGCTTGATAAGGATACTTATAATGTATTTTTTAAACCCAAAATTGTATTAAAGGGATATTAAATGAGGCATATTATTTTTTGAGAAGGAACTTTAAGATCCTCTAATATTTTTTAATTTCCCCCTAAAACTAACTAACACGGGGAAAGTGGTTAAAGCTAGAAATAATTGCATCAATATTATTCTTCAATAAATTTATTTTATATTTTATTTTATTGTTCAAACTTCAAGTCATTTAATTGCAAGTGCAAGTAAACATTGAAATGTAAACAAGGAAAATATGACCTCGCCACTTTCCAACAAAACACAATACACATTTCTAAACCAAAACCCTTCCAGTGTATCATGAGTACAATAGCATGCTCCAAACAAACCTATAACTTCAACATATTTTACACCAAAAGTTCCATTTAACACTCAAAGGCATTAATATATAAACTTAATACATTCAATGAATCTTACAATATGTAGATCAATCTAAGAACAAAAAGCCACAAAACATAGAAATAGAGTGAGGCAAAAATAAATAAAAAAAACCAAGCCACACATACAATCAACTTCCACTTCATTAAAAATTCCTAAATAGTAGGTAAAGCTACCTAAAAACTTTATAGACCCTAAGAAAGTTCTTACAAAGGGTATGGAAACCCAAGAAAGAGGTGGCTTCCCAATACAATGCACCATGGGTGATGAATCCACTTGGAACCAGCAATACAATCCAAAACAAGCTCATATCTGGATGTTTGAAATCTAAAATCTTATACAAGTATGTAAGTATATTCGACATTATTCATCTAAGCCCCTTACCTAAACCCTATGTTATTTAAAAATAAATAAAATGAAAACCACAAATAAATAATCTTGTAAATAATAAAATTCATTATTTTAAAGCTTCATTTATATGATATATGAGGAGTATCTTGTAATTGGTCTATGTAAGTGGTCCATTATTTATACAATGTAGAATTAATAGATTTCCATTGTTGCAATCACGTGGTTTTAAATACATTTGCATATTGCCCTCTCTATACTGACAACACATTCAAAATCTTCCAATCTACTATAAAAAACTACCTTAAATAATATCAGTAATATTGACATTCAATACTCCACATATATTGTTCTACACAAACGAAAACTTGAAAACAATCTAACATTACCTACAAACATCCCTCTACATAAGACAATACCTCAAACACCATCATATAAAATGCTAGGCACATGTACAATTACATAATAACCATACAAAGTAATTTAATTATGCTACATACAACCATCTATTGTCTTTTAAAATATAATAAAATATAAAAAGTACAACAATAAATGAAGCATCCAAGTGGGGCTAATTTCATGAACAAAATTTTCCATTGTAAATTATGTGCTTAAGGTGCCCCCCAATGTTTTTTCCTACTTTAGTTTTGGCTAATTTTTTTGGCATATGTTTTTCATCAATTATATTATACATGGAAAAACTTAGAACTTAGAATTGGGATCTTAGCTTTCACACTATGAAGCTCCAAGTCACACTATAAAGTAGTATGCTCTAAAAGTGACCTTCTCCTTTGAAGCAACCCTATATTTAGCTAGAGAATGGAGATGGGGTGATCCTTAAGTGGACCACTTTAGCAATTGAATGCTTCAAGGAAAAAATATTTTCCTATTGCAAGAGTCAATAATTCTCTTTTATTTCCACACATCTCTTTAGAAGTTGCAAGTGAATGGATTTAGGAAGACCTATGATCACAAATAGGTGCGTATGCCCCAAATCTTCAAAAATTTATAAGTAATTCAAAAATGCTTGAAAAAACACATAACTACTTGTGCTAGGTTCCACATCTATTTTTCTTTCTCTGAAAAATTATCTAAAAATATTTTTGCCTACAGAAATATATTTAAAAAAAGGCAGACCAGCCCTTAAATGGTTGCTTTTAGAGCATACTACCTTAACCCTTCATTGCCTAAGGGGACTAAAAGTGTCTTCACATAGTTTTAAGTCCAATTCAAAGTGTTGTAATTTTTGCATATGATGTCCAAATTCAATAAAACTTATTGGAAAAGTTTTTCTCTCTCTTCTAGTTTATGTGGTAAGACTTTCAAATCAATCCAAGATGCATTGATTTCTTGGAAGCCAATCCAAGTTCACAAGTTCAATTTGAGTTCACCAAACTATACTTGAAGGTTGCAACTTTGGGGGCTTGTATCTCCTTCATCCAATGTTTGTTTCAATAAAATTTGTAGAGTTATGTTTCCCTTGAAGTCTAGTTATTGTGGTAAAATTTTCATGTCAATCAAAGTTTTTTTGAATGTTTGGGAGCAATTTGAAGTTCAAAATCCCGACATCTTTGGATTACAGTGAAGTTTGGCAGCTTGTTTCTTCTTCATATAGTATCAATTTCCAATAACTTTTTTGGAAAAGTTGTGCATACTAGTCTAGTTTATGTGGCTAACATTTCATATCAATCCAAGAAATTATGAGTGACTGAGAAGCATTTTAGTAGAAGGTGGTTCAACCGTAGATGTGTTTTTTGCAACTTTTCTTGCTGTTTTTTTGACATTTGAAAGCCATTCTATAGATACAATGAGTCAATTCAATGATTTTTTTCCCTTCACCAATGTGTTTGTATGCTGGTTTTGAATCACTTTATAATTTTTATTTTTTTTCATTTGAGTAGGTTTAGAAAACAAATTGCACTTCTAAGTGTGTTGCTGGGAAAATTTCAGCATCCTTTTT
This sequence comes from Antitrichia curtipendula, assembly GCA_951230915.1. Taxonomy (NCBI): domain Eukaryota; kingdom Viridiplantae; phylum Streptophyta; class Bryopsida; order Hypnales; family Leucodontaceae; genus Antitrichia; species Antitrichia curtipendula. Next base: position 35,423,014 of record OX579634.1, on the reverse strand, counting down.
CAACACTAAAACATTATAATCTTGCAATCTACGTGGCCAAATGACTCCAAATTTGATTCATGTCATTTACAACATGTTTACTACAAGATTGTATGGTTGAGATCTCTATAACTGAGGGACATTTAGATCTAAGGTAGGCCCCCCCAAAGTGGCACCTGACCTTAAAGCGCCATCTACAGGTTGTGTACATTTCCAAAATCAGTTATGTACCTATGTGGATGGAGCGCTTTCAGAAACAAACTTTGACCCTTAATAACTTTTGCATACGATGTCCAAATGCCACGTTCTCTGGTGCGTTAGAACCTCCTTTCACTTGCCAACAAGAATATATGAAAATTTGACCAGTCTAATAGTAGTAACTAGGCTCAGTAGCAAAAAGTGGCGGTTTTGGATGTACCCACCTTATAACACTTCAAAAGCAATGTTGTTTTTGAGCTCAAACAAGCCTTAGGCAATGAAGAGTTAATATTGGTAGAAAGCTAGGATTTGGCTTTGGAATGGGTGCTTGGAGAGATGGGACATGAAACTGGCTCGTAGTTTGGACCAATTTTTTTTCACGTACTCATCATTCTTGTTTCTGCATGATGACAAATATCCCGCATGAAGATAATTAAAAAAAGAAGCACGATGACAAGTGTACCATATGACAAAATTTAGTTTGTTGGCATAGATTTTGAATCTTTGATAAAGGAATATGACTTTTTGACCCACTGATGGTCAACTAACTTAACTTAAATTGAGAACTCAATGGAACTCACTCACTCAGGGACCCAAAATTTGCCAAAGTTTTCATCTGACTGATGGAATTTCAAAACAGTGGGAGGTGAGATCAATCCAAATTGACTTGTTAATCCTTAAACGATGGGCCGGTTACCGTGGGAATCATCTGTTTTGGTACCATGTGAATTGTTAGCTTAAAAAAATGCAAAAGCACTCCTTGGAAAGTGAAGCTACTGTTGGAAACCTTCCCTTTTCACACAAAATTTGGAGGATGAATAGTTGCACTTTTGTCTTGCATGGAGAGATTCTTTGTCATTCATGGGCCGAAAAACGTCTTCTGTGGTATTTATGGATTAAGCAGTGGGTGGTCTTTGCCTTTAGAAAAGTCGTAGCAATTATGCAACATAATTACCTGACATTGGGAGTTTGGAAAAATATTGTGTCCTGGCATGATATACTACAAGCTCCATGTGCTTAATGAAAAGAGAGGGGGCCTTTCACTATACTCAAAGTTCAAAGTTCACATTTATTAGAGTCAATTATAAAGTGTATGCAACGAGGGACCAAATGCTAGAGTTTGAGAAAAAATACAAGCCTTCATTTGTTTTAAAAAAAAAAAAAAAGAAAACTCAAGACGAAACTCCTTGAAGCACCCAAACTTGATACAATGGAGTTCGATGTTTTTTTTGGCCTAATCTTATTTTAAACCTTACTTGTACAAACTGGAGTTCACTTTAGTATTAACTCTATTAAGTTAGAGAATTGTTTGTAAGGTAATCTGCTCTAAATGCACCCATCTTCTTCAAACCGCTCTTATAATTAGCTCTGGAAGGGATTTGAGGTGGTCCTTGAATCGACCACTTTAGCCATTGAGTGCATTGAGGAAAAAGTATTATTTATTACAAGAGCCAATCATTCTCCTAGATTTCTTCACATCTCTTTACAAGTTGGAAGTGGATAGGTTTTGGAAGACCTATAGTCACAAATAAGTGTTTAGGACATAAATCTTTGAAAATCCGTGACTAATTCCAAGAAGGTCCAAAAAATACGAAACGACTTGGGTTAGATGCCAATTCCACCATTCTTCCTACGAAAATTTACTGAAAATTGTTTCAAGGACTTTAGCTTCTCCCAAAAAGGCAATCAGCTCTTAAATGGTCGGTTTAAGAGCAGACTACCTTAGGTCTAGAAACGCAGCTGTTTTGCCCAAACCTCCGTCTGCACGCACCCAATCAATTGAGCACTTAACATACTCTCTCACTTACTTTCTGAAAGGAATGTGGTTGTCAGTATTTTAATTTTTCTAAACTGAACAACTCTTTCATTTCAGTTTGGGGTGGGGGTCCAAACGAGTCCGAGAAAAAGAGTGGTTGCCGAGGTTGAAATGAAGACATCATCATCCGTCCAGCTCACTTAACTTTAGAAACAATACAGTTAGACTTCTTGATGGCACAGAATGATGTGCACATGTGAGCAACAACAGGAGCACGAGTGGGAAAGCTTGAAGAATGTCCCTCACTGGGCAACCAGTGAACCAACCCCCCTTGCTTGTCCCCGAGGGAAAACACTGAATTTTTTTATTTGCCACACATGATAAAAACTATTTGCAAATTTTGAATTCATGTTTGCTATCAGAGCCCCCAAAATAGTTAGGAGGGGTGTTGAAGATAAATGAACCAAGCACAAAATACGGGGGCTTTTATTTTACATGCATCCTTGGAAAAACTTAGGGGGATGAGTGAGGGGGGCGGTTCAGCCTGGCCTGGCAACTGAAAAAGAAGGGGTGGTGTTCCACCTCTAGTTGGCCTTTGCAATGAAATTAATAAGTTTTAATGGAATGAAGAGACTAAGACATAACATCCTTCAAACAGGGCCTCATCTTTCCAAAACCTAAATATATGGTCAAGAAAAATCAAGGCATAATATAGAACAATGCTCAACATTCTCGACCAAAATGACCAAGTGAAAAGGTAGGTACAATATTTTCTAAACTATTCCTATGTACCCAAATGCTAATTAGAAAACCATGTAAATGAGCCTAGACAAGATGTCCAAGTGCTAGAATAAACTTGCACCAAGTACTCCAAAAAATGGGAGATTTTGACTTGAAGGCTCAACCTCACCTGTACCCATTCCAATGCACACAACAAACCAATGCCGTGTTAGTGAGGTTGTAATAGGTGTCATCAACTGTAGCCAATTGTTATCTATGTCACAAGTCAACAAAAACCAAAAAAGAGCACAAAAAATTACAAGTTAGTGAGTAGAGCATGATCTTAAGCATAGTACACAAGCCCAAAGACCTTTGCCATTCCCATGAAGTACAAGCTTGTGGAAGCTCAAAGGTTGCACCCAAGTAGAAATCACCACATCAAGAATCGCCCGTCACAGTGAGAAAGGAAGACTTAGAAGCACGGAAGCCACTATATGCTCACTAATTTGAATTTTAGGAGGGAGAAGTCACAAAGATGGTCATAATGGGGAAGTTGCACCTACCCGTCATGCCAAAAATAGTGGACATTAACCAAATAAATATACCCCCTTAGTGGGTAGGTGGTATCCCCCATCAAAAGGCTTATAGAATAGAAAACCAAGAACTATTGGAAAAATCACAACATGTGGATGTACTGGGATTATAAGATTTGTAGTTTATTTGAATAGCATCAAATCCATATGGATGTGAGCCCATCCCAAAGAAATATTTAGCTATGATAGGCCATTAACTAATGGTGTGAAATCAAAAACACAAATACAATAAATAAATCAAGAATTGAATCAAAGGTACTTAAAATTAAAATTAAAATTGAAAATTGACTATGGCTTCAAGAAGTAATTCATGTGGTTTTACTACAACAAAGGCTATAGAAATAAAGGGCTAATTTTGCATTGTTTTGTTTTGGAGTAAACTTTAGGATAATTTCAAGAAGATTTAATCATAAGTGAATTGTTCTATGGCTAAAGAAGAAGAAGAAGTAAAAGTTTGTAACATTTGTAGTGAAATACAAGAAGAAGAAGAGTAACTCCAATTTGAAAGATTGATTCGAATGGAGAGTTAGTTGGAAATGGCTCAACTATCTAAGCCTTGTGGACATAGATGGCAAATTCCATCTTTGATGCCTTGGTTAGGATGTAGGCCCTATAATAAAGAATCTATCGACATGTTCCTTTCCCCAATAAATTCTCAAGTCCTTATACGACAACAAGGTAGTTATTGCACCCCTTACTGTAGTTGGGGGGACTCTGGTAGTAAGCCCCATGGCTTGCTAAGGCCCCGGTTTGAACTCAAAACCACCTCACCAATATGCCAAGAGTACATAGCCTTAAAGCATGGCCACCCTTAAGCGTTAGGGATCTGACATTCTTCAAATGTAGAATGAAAAGTGCTACGGACCTCTCACAATATTCTCTTGACTTTTAATCATAGTATGTTAAGGAATGGCCCTTGAAATCAATGTTCATTCTAAGTTTAGTTGCTTTATCCTTTATTCAACTTGATGAATAGTCACTTGACTATTTATGGATTGTGAGTAAGGGCGAGGGAAAAAGAAATTGAACACCTAGTCCTTGGGAGTTAATCAATATTTCATGCTAGTCTCCAATACTAATCCTTGCTATTGACAACTCATCTACTTATACACTAAATGAGGGCATGGCTAAATATCTATGGCTATTGGTATAAGGTTGACTACTAAAATATTGTGATCAAATTTAAATATCAAAGTGGAACAGTCAACATGGACATAATTACATGATCAAATTAGATGGTTGAACATAGACCTAAATTCAAGTTTTTGTTCAAATTTATTCAAAATTGAATAAAGAACAATTATTCTGAAATTTATTTGTGAAAAACAACCATTTCTAACTTCCTAGCTTCCTCAAAAGTTCACATGTAAATACATCAATTTTGGTAGTCAACAATCTGTAAACCTTAAAGTTCTTTGACTAGATTTTACCAAAAATCACTTAGAATGGGTTATTTTGATGGCAAAGCCCCCCCACAATGACAAATGAAATTTTAGTGCATCTTGTCTTAAGATCCAATGGTAGATTTCTTCATTACATTGTAATTAAAAAAATAATAGGTTTTGACCACATAGATTTCAAGATTATAGTTTATAGTGGGAAAAAATGTTTTCTAGAGACATCAAATTTTCACGCAACCTTGATTTGAGGAGGCTTTACCACAATGTGATTTCATCTTTTTGCTTGAACTTTTTTTGCTTGCTTTTTATGATAGAATTAGTTACATCTTCAAAAAATTTCATAACATGTCAAATTGGTGAAGATGTACCCAAAAATTCCAATAGGGAACTAGCTTCAAGAAACTCCATTAGAGAGAAAATCAGACCTTAGAAGGGCCACTAGAGAGTGACCAAACCAATCTATTAATCAAAAATAGGCAGCCGGACATATCTAGCTACAGTGACAGTGTATTGTCAACTTGCATGAATTTCGTGAGGGACATTGGGACTAAAAAAAAGGATGTAGCAAAGATAAGTTTATTAATCAGCGGCATCAGATTACCTAATGATTAAGTGGCAAATGAAACAAATTAAGCCAAACAATTTTGTTTTTGAAGGTAGTTGTCAAAAAATTTATAATTACTATTGATTTCTAACTAACTTCCTTGTGTACATAGATTAGCATGCTTACGGCTGAGAAGGAGAGTTATTTATACAAGTGGGGTAGTAGTAGATAAAACAATCCATATGGGATATGTAAATTAGGAGTAATAGGAGCACAACCGCTCAAAGTTAAGTGAAAAGCAAAAATTGTGTTCAAAGTCGAATTTCAGACCCCATTTAGGCATAGTAGAATATTTTTTCTCAAAAATCTTTGAACTAATTAAAGTTGTATAATCAATCTTGTTTTCATCTCCCAAAATCATTTTTAAGTTTAGAGACTTGAATAAAAAGTTATGGACAAAATTAGGAGAGTGTGTTTGAAAATGTCAAAGAAAATTTTCCTTCTAACCCTTTTAGAATTTTGTCCATAAATTTTTATTGGAGCTTCTAAATTTCAAACGGATTTTTGTAGATAAAAATTATCTTGATTCTTCAATTTTTTTCAGCTTAAAGTTTTTTGGAAGAAATCATTCTACTATGCCTAAATGGGGTCTGAAATTTGACATTGATTACAATTTCTGCATTTGACAATGAGTGATTTATCTTCTAAATATCCCATACCCTTTGAGGATTCACCATGGACAATTGATTTCTCTATAAAAACAACCTCTTCATTCTCACTAATTATCAATGAATTATATCTATCAATATGTAGATAGAAAGACTCTTCATGCTAGATATCATTGGACTATTTTCTACATTTTTTTCTTTTCAAAACTTGATTAGAGTACAAGGTATGCAATAATCAAGGTTGAGGTGCATTACAATATTTGAACCTTGATTATTGAACTTTTTGTACTTGTATTTTGGACCACTAACAATCATCTGACATTGCGACTTCATGCATGCGACTATAGAGGAAAATCAAATCCGTAAGCAAAGTTAAATGTAGTCGTGAGGTATTTTCAGCTGCTCAGTAGCAACCATCCGGAGGCTTGAGATTTTCTGTAATGCTCATACAAAGTTTTCTTTTCAACAATTTATGGATTGAACATCCAATAATCTTTTCAAAATGATAATGGTGAAAATTTAGATTTCAGCTAGTCCCAAAGGACGGGAAAAATTGTCCAAAATTTGTGGCCTTAGCAAGCTTGATCAAACTATGACATAAAACATCTAAGCTGAACTATAGGTCAGTTTGGCATTGCATGGGAGGAGACTAGGTCATGGTCTACTCTCTATGACTCATCATGGAGCACTAATATTGAATAACTTTTCCACATGCCATGTCCTCTAAAGTTGATTGATACTAGTGCCAAATTTTAAATAAAAGTTTAAAGAATTCAATAGTTGTCTTGAGAAGCTTCGAAAGGCATCTCTTCAATATGCGAGTAGATGAGGAGACAAGCTCTTTATAAAAATGGGGTGGTAGGAGGTGAAACAATCCATGTTAGACATGCAAATTAGGATTAGTAAGAGCTCAAATGCTCATAATTAAGTCAAAGTAGGAATTGTGTTCAAAATATAATTCCATACCTCATTTAGGCATAGTAGAATAAATTTTTTCAAAAAACTTTGAACTTAGTTAATGTGGGAAATCAAAATGAATTTCTTCTCTAAAAATCTGTTTGAGATTTCAAGCCTCCAATAAAAAATTATGGACAAAGTTTAGAGAGGGATTGGAAGGAACATTTTCTTTGCCACATTTTCAAACATCCTCTTTGAATTTTGTCCATAACTTTTTTTTTTGAGTCTCAAAATCACAAATATTTTTCTGTAGATTTTCCAACTTTTATTAGTTCAAAGTTCTTTGAAAAAAGTTATTCTACTATGCCTAAGTGAGGTCGAGAATTCTATTTTGAATACAATTCCTACATTTTGACAATGAGTGGTCAAGCTCTCAATCAAGTTCAAATTATCCCATATTCTTTAAGGATTCATGAGGGACAATGGATTTCATTATGAAAATGACCTCTCCACCATTCATTCTTAGTAAATGTCAATGAAGTAATTCCTTCGTTTTGCCATCAAAAAATATCTTGATAGTAGATGGTCAAATGATAAATTGATATTTGCTGTAATAAGTAATCAATGTTTCTTTACCAGATCCTCTTTGTACTCCGTTATGAATTTATGGGTACCAAAAACTATTAGAGAAGGAAAATGTTTTCAACTTAGATTGAAAGTTTACCCTAAGCCTTCTTCAAACTCCTCCAGGCATTGTAATGCAAATTTTGCTCTAGTGTAAATAACCTTGCCTATGATGCCTCCAATCCATCAAAAAGAACACTTCTCCCTGTAACTCCTTGTAGACAAATCCAATTGTAAAAATTGATGGATCGGCAAGATACTCCTTGTCTCCGCATCCAAAAAAAAAAATTCAAAATATATAGTGAATATTTTCATTCTTAGTGAGTTGCCCTAGATTGCTATATTGCCAAAAAACATTGTTTGGTCCTTTAGGGATTAAAGAATTGCAACAAGGCCCTTTACCTTATGCCTAAAGCGGACTATTATCACTTATTACTATTATCTATAAACTCCCACTTAAAAATTGCTAAAATGAAATTCTTACATATTAGTGGTTTTTAGGGTTTAGCAAGATGGAAAGACAAGGTTGACGATTCACACCTTGGAAGAGGCACAATATAAAGGACAGAGGCAGCTGGGAAGAATATCTAAGGGAAAAAAAAAAAGCCCAAGTCCACGAAAATGATCAAATTTTGAGCCAGGCAGCTGGGTTTTATGCAAATCCAAGTTTTGCTAGTTGATTGACCTTTCCTCAGAAGTACAGCCGTGAAATATGAAAAAGGGCTCTATTTCTTTCTGACATAGAAACACAGCTTGAATGACTACCACAAGGCTCAACAAAAATGATGTCTCATGTTCTTGGCTACCTGCTGATAAGTGCACACCAAGACAAATCGCACAACAAATAGCTACTGCTTGGTGCAATCATTCTAGCAAAATTGGAGCAGAATTTTACTACTAGATTCCTGATAAGCACATCATGTTTTTACAGGGTCCTCAGCTCATAGTTGCAACACAAGGACAACAACAGTGTCCACAGGAAACCACTACCCTCATACACAATGTGCTAAAGCAGACTTGAACTGTGAATCTGGGAAAGGGAATAGAAACTATTTGGAGCAAAATCAAAGAGGACCTATCGGTTCATTTAAGGTTGAAGATTGTGGAGTCAATAGGGGTTCTAAAATGGACGTATGTGCCAGCACTGATTGCCCTAAGGTATAAATGCACATCCATTATACAAGCCTTTATGTTTCTTCAACATCAGTATTGGCATGCCCATCCAACAACAGTTAAAGTGTGTACATTGGGCATGCATTTATGCCCTAAGATGATCACCATGGGCACATCAGTCAATTATAAAACTTGCATTGGTTTTATGACCTCATACCTCAGAGCAATCGTGAAAGGGCTCATTCCCAACTCTGAATGGGACCAAGAGTACTGCAGCAAAGCAAACCTGCAAACTCCGGAAATGGATTTGTGAAACATGAGAGAAGCCATGCATAAGAATGGAGAACACCATTCTTGAAAAGACCCTAACGAGCAGCACATCCATACAGAAAAAATCGACGTGTCTAGGTAATCTAGATTGCGTAAGCTTCGTTACAATTGAAATTGAGAACCTAAAGAAGAGAGTATCTAAACAAGCTCAATAAATGCCATGGGGGCATTGTCCCCTTTTCGTGGCATTGTCCGGATGATCCTCGTGTATCCACCGTTTCTTTCGCCGTACCTCTCCGGCACTTCGGCAAACAGTGAATGCACCAACTGCTTGTCGTAGAGAAACCCTAACGCCTGCCGTCTCTGGTGAAGAGAGCCTCCCTTTGCAAGCGTGATCATGTGGTCGACGTACTTGCGCATGGCACTAGCACGGGCACGGGTGGTTTTGATCCTCCCGTGACGAAGGATTTCGGTGGTCAGACCTCGAAGGAGGGCGCGGCGCTGGTCGGCAGGCCTGCCGAGGCGGTGAATTTTACGACCGTGTCTCATTGCGAACCACTTTGAGCCATTGCTGATTCCCAAACCTGTCAATCCGAAAGTGCAACCTGCAGAAGGATGACAGAATATGATTAGAACCTAGTCTCTTGTTCGTCGCAGCTGTATTGAGGCACTGGAAATAGAGTGGCAAACACGACCACAGATACTCAACAAAAGTTATGTGCTCGGTGACGGAAGGTAGGGACGCCCCCGATCGCCAAGAATCCGTAAGAGTCACTTCATCAGATGTTCAGCTGGTTTATATCCCCTTAATCAATACATACCTAAGAAGCGATTTTTGAGCATCTACCAATAAAGCATTGACTCTATTTAACGGTTTCCAAATAACGCATTCTTCGGAGCGTTGGAATCCTCATGGAATTCGCACCGAAGAATGCGTTATTTTGAAACAGTGATTTTGGATGTCTCTGCAAGCCAAATCCCCGACGATAATGAGAGCCACCATAAGAAAGGAATCCTATAATTCTGAAGTAGTGTCTTCAGTCTCTCTCTCTATCCGCGTAACTAGTTCAGATCGCATTTCAGATCGGCTCTCAAATTCCATTATCTTTCAACTAAAAAATTTCTTGACCTAATTGAGTTTCGAAGTTTACACCTCATATAAACTCAATTCAAGGGCTACGGCATTGATGGAGAAATGTGATTGATCGTGTTTTTTTCATTTTGAGTTTCTTCCAGTGTGAGCGACTTTCTTGAAGAGTCGACATTCTTTATTAACCCGAAACAACCTGAATTAATTCCACGAATCACGCCAATTATCCAAGCCAACAGACAGTGAAACTCACCGGCACCATCACCTTTCACCAGTCCGTAATTTACTGACCTAATTATGAATCATAATCTCCCATAAGCGCAATTCCAAATCTCCAGCATAGATTCAAGATGGAGACCTCAAAATGTAAAGTTTCAGCACGAGGGGGATACCTGATGTCAACTTTCCAGAAATCACTCAAATATGAAAGAAATTCAAAATCAAAAACACTGAGACCAACCTAAAACAATTCCACCAAACAATCCAAACAAGGAGACAGCGAAACTCACCGGTACGCAGTTGCAGCGCATTTTCGTTCCGAAGGCCATCGAAAGCCTGGAAGCCAACAGCATTTGTCACCATCTGAGGCTTTACCACCACGGAAGTGCTCCGCCTCAAGCTTACGCCAGTCGCGACACGCGCACAGACGCTCGTGCTCCGAGTCGTCTTCGAGGGCAAGGCGGCGTTCAGGGCCGCCATGGAGAAGGCCGCGGTGGTTGCAGCCATGGCCATGTGAATTACACAGGAGAATCAATCTCCTTCCCAATGCGAGGAATCAACAATGGATTGGGTACAAGAAAAATGGAAGAGAAGGATAATGGTGCTTGCGATGGATAGCGAGGAGCGAGGTGCGAGGAGGGAGGGAGGGAAGGGCCACAAAGGTGCGAGACAACGCGGTCTCCCATCTCCGTGGATGGATAGGGCTAGATAAGACAGCACGGTCTTATTACCGAGAACTGCTGATTGAATTACCGTGCTTTGGTTTGTCCTCTGGTTTGGTCCATTGAGTTATATCTCAAAGTGAATTATGTCCCCAAATGACATGAGACTTATAACTAAGGTAGGAGGTCCATAAACCGCTCATTAAGAGCTGAAGCTGACTTTTGGGGAAGTAGAACTTCTTAAAATATTTTTCAGTAAATTTTCTTTGAAAGGCAAGAGAAATTGGCATCTAACCCAAGTTGTTTCATATTTTTTGAAGCTTTGTAGAATTAGTTATGAATTTCTGAAGTTGCAGAAAAGTGTATTTTTGTGGGCTCTAAAACCGACCACCTCCTCAAATGCACACCACTTGTACATTGGAAAGTGCAAAATGTACCTCTAGAGCCTGATTGGTTTTAGAACCCGCTCCATTTTAGGACCTCCTACCTTAAGTTACATGGTAGAGGTACCTATTTCTGATAACTTAAGCATTTCAACTTGTAGGATATGGGAAATCCGTTGATAAATTGAGTTCAATGTATGAAAAAGAATGCCAATTTATTATTATATATAATAATAATAATAATATATTTATTATTATTAAAATTTTCCAAGGATGAATAATATATTCAATTTAAATGTCAATTTTTCATTCAAACCCATTTTGATCTCGTAGACTCACCTATTACGGTTAGCTTTTGACACTTCTCCCTAATTAAGGAAGGAAGAGAGATGAGTAGATGAGAAGGAACAAACAAATAAGCTTTTTCAATGAACACTACATTCGACTGTTGTTGGCAATAGGTCACCTTATACTAGTAGAAAAATCTACGACCAAAACAATCAAAAACTGTTGTTTGCACTTGTTGTTTCAATCGCATTGTTCTGAACAAAAAACAATTAAAATTTGTTGATTTCTTCTGTTGTTTCGGACATATCCGAAAAAAACAATTTAATGTTTTAATTTTAATTTTTTAAATCTTTTTAATTTTAATTTTTTTTGAGTGCCTGAGTTTTTCAGGCAGCTGAAAAAATATTTTTAAATTCAAAATGCCACATAGGCAGCCTTGCCACACAAGCGGGGTGTCACCCATGAGGATTGAACCTTGGACCTTGTAGTGGAGGTCCAAGGGGTCAACCATTACACTAGGCAAATCTTTGAATGTTGAAGTCATTAGCAAGATTTTATTTAACTAGTTTTCTAATAATTTATCATTTGCTTTGTTAAATCAGCAAAGTTTGAACTTTGAAGGCCATTTTGACATAGTAGAACAACTTTAATTAAAATTCTTTGACCTAAGAAAAGTTGTAAAATTAAACTAACTTTCATCTCCAAAAATCCGTTTGAAATTTTAAGTCTCCAATAACAAGTTATAGACCAAATTCAAAGAGGATGTTTGAAAAAGTAAAAAAAAATGTCCTTTTCAATCCCTCTCTGAATTTTGCCCATAACTTTTGATTGGAGTCTTGAAATCTCAAATGGATTTTTGAAGATGAAAGTTAGTTTAATTTTACAAATTCTCTTAGTTCAAAGATTTTTGAAAAAAGATAACTTACTTGTATAGTACCCTCCAAGAGGTCTTGCAACCACACTATAAAGTCTAATAAAAAATTTGTACAACAAATTTCTCAAAATTGTAATTAAGTTTGGTAAACCAATTAAACCATCATGCTCAAGCATATAGTTATAGTCATAATACAAGGGTCAACTGGTAAAATATAATTACAATTTAGAAATATCTATTTAATAAACTTTGGGAAGGCAACACTTTGACATTGATTTCTTTCTAATATAAAAATTTCTTACGTAATGTTCATTTTTTCACAAAGTGAGATGAGCACATTGATGTTTCTAAAATGTTTCTACAATACAATTTGAAAAGTTCATTACCAATATTTTTCAATCAATTATTATGTAACACGATGAAAAGCACACAAAATAACTTACCAAAAATGGGATTTAAAAAAAAAATTGAAATTTTGTGTGCTGATCAAGATTGCATTAAATAATAAATTTAATAAATAATTTTGATAGTACATTCTTAAATGATAGTATATTCTTCATTCCACCCAACAATCTATACATGGAGTAAAAGAAGGCAAATGCTATTACAAAGAATGAATAATTAAAAGGTAAGATTTAGGCAATTGCAATCTTCATATTTTAAGATTTCTACAAGATTTTTGAAATTACATTAGTAATTGTATCATTTGATGTTTGGTCTTTTTCTTAATTTCAAATTGTTCTGCATCAAATCATTAGCACCCAAATGCCTAAGGCTTTTTTTGAATTTCTTAGAGTTTGTTCTTTATTGAACAAAAAGCCAACATTTTGATAAGTTTCATCAATATTTTTTGAATAGAAATTGTACAAATTCAAATTAGACATATTACAGATCAAATCAGAGAAAAAAATACAACAATACCACTTATGGATTGAAATAGAATTATGCAAATGGAATTAGATTCCAGAAGATTTTGGAAGATTACAAAAAGATTCCATATTCCCTAAAATTATGTTGATTTGGAGATTGCATTACTCAAATCAACAGAAATTAGGCATCATTCTGTTGATTTTCATAGAAAGTTCAAAAATGAGTGAAAATGGTCATTCTAGTACTCCAAACAACAAAGATCAGTTGATTTTCTATTGTTTCGGTTATGATTTTCTTGTAGTATTATAATGCCAGCGTGGAAGGTTGTCGAAAATAAATACTTCTAACTTGGAGGGAAGATTTATGTAGTTTTCTTCCCTCTATGGGAGGTCCATGTGAGGAAGTCTGATAGCCCTTCAAAGAAAGTCTTGCAATCGCAGGTGCAAATCATGAGGCACTTCTAATTCAAATTGTTATTGCACCTTCCATTAACTTTTAAGATCCTAAGGAACCCCAAAATGGTTTCTAGAGTATTATGAAAAACAGAAATAACTGACAATCTAAAAGGAATTGAAATTACAAATTCATTTGATAGAAAATGAATTGGAGTAATCAAATGTAGAAAATATAATTGCATCCAACAATTATTTATGTTTATACGTGGGAATGTCTGCTAGTCTTTGTATAATATACAAAAATACATGGAATGAATTGTAAAAGATGCATCCATTTTGTGTCTTAAGCATCATTGGTATTTGGAGGGAGGGGGAAGTGAATCCAATGATGGCACAAGTAGATAGGCACTTTCTAGAAAAAGGTTACCTTGAAGAAACATGGCATATAATATTGTAGATTATAATGCTTTAAATCTTTTTTTGTATTATAATCAACAATGTGCTTTTTTCAAGTCTTTTTTCCACCTTTTGTTGAAGATCTTGACTTCAACTCCCCTATGTAAGTGTTGATCAAATATGAAAGAAGCACAACTGAACTTGTATCAATTTCAAGCAAAAGATTATGTATACACCCATGTCAAGTTTTTATATTAAGCATGTATTTTCATACATTGAATGCATATTTTTTAAGGTTGATTGCTTTGCATGGATTATGAAAACAATGTCTATTGAATCTAAAGGTCCTCAAAGAAAAACTTTTGAAGTTGTTAGTGTTACACATTTCTATTTGTGCATTTTTTATAAGACAATGCAAACAATGTTATATACATTGCTAGGAAACTCTAAATTCTAGCAATACTAACAATGGATCATCCTAATTTTTTGCACATCCACTATCTATAATTCATTTACATAAGCTCCTCTATCTTCAATAATCCCACATCTACTAAAGATTTTGTCTACATTCTCGCTTTGATCAAAACAACTTTGGGACCTAAAGGGTTCAAAGTGTAGGATTTGCAATTGCACTAAATATTTTCTACACAAACCTAACCTCGTAAAAAAATGTAGAATTAGTGTGGACCACAGTGATTGCGCTCAAAGTGTCGTGTTTCCCAAGTCTTTCTTTCACAACCATTTCTAAGTGACATCTCCAAATGGTAGAATGGTCCCTTGCCTTACAATTTTGGACTTGGCATGCTATGAGATATGCACAACTATTATTACAATGTTTGCAAACCGCTGCAATCTTCTGTTGTCTGCCATTTTCGGTTTCAAATGAACACCACAAGTAGACTACAGCAGTTTTGGGGATAAAGGGGACACGCATACCTTACATGCTGAGAAGGACATTCGGGGTCACAAGAAATGGCACAATGTAATCAAGCCATCAGAGCAGCGAAGAACTTCTGCCGCAAATATCACAGGTAGTGCTACGACTGAAATACTTACTGATATGACAAACTTTCAAATCTACGGATACTAAATATACAACGCCGACCAGAATATTACAGAGAATTAAGATAGGAATAACAAAGCCATGCAATGCGATAAAATTTTACATCTGTACTTTAATGGCCCTATTCGACGTGTAGAATCAAAGGGCCCAGTGCACTTATGAATACATTAGAACTATCTTGGTCTAGGTGCTCAAGTCTGATCTATGTGATTGACAAGCAGAAAGAACTGTTTCAAGATTCTAGCCAGTGTTACGCATGTTGCTGGCGATGGCTTTAATGCTCCTGAGCAAAGGCTTTTCCCACAATGGCTTATGCTCCTCAGACGCGGTTGGATCTCTTTGACGGCCCAAGAGAATGACCTATCACATCAGAACAAGGTGTGAGCTCTTTTGACAATATAGAATTGACAGGTCAACAAATTCATGATGTTGCTTCAAATCAGCTCTCTCTCAAATCTAAAGAAATTTAGCAAAGGAAAAGAGTGGCTGGAGGGTCAAGAAAATATAAATTGGGTGGTCTGAATTACGGCAAGCTGATATTTGGTCCTCATAATGTTGGCAAGGACCATGCCATCAAAGACATATTGGGGTTCCCGGTCCTTGATAGGTTAGCAACAGATTCATGAAGTAATGTCATATTGTGCTCCGCACAGGTTAGGCTAACATGCTGCATAATATATAAAATAAACTACAACATTTTTAATTACGATCATTTTAAAGCAATCATCAAACTTCTACAAAGTAAAGAGTAGAGACTCGTTACAGCATGGTTAAAAACAACTGCATGACAAAAACCCTCCAGAAGACGTCAAACCTGAAGATGGTTGAGAGGATCCAAATATTTCCGTCGTGTGTCAAATGAACTTTCCAATGAAGGATTGTCCTGGAGTAGCTTATTTTGTTGAGAAACCATCAGAAACTGTACATCCATACCAGACATCTTTCAATTAACGCGAGAGAAAAGACATGAAGAAAGAAATATGTACCAAATATGGCTATAGGACCGCCCACCCAATTAAAATGTGAATACGAGCACTAAGGACACACACTGCAAATAATACTCTTCTTCAGGCATCACACAAGTTTCCTAGAACATGCAACATTAATTCTCTTAAGCAGCTGCTACCACAGCAGTATTTAAGGCATAATTTGACTGGAAAATGATCAAGCAAAAGATCATCTTTAACCTCCTCTATCAGAAATACGGAAACCAAAAAAATATGACATTCAATCCATGAAAACGCAAGACTTGATAATCTCGATGACCGAGAACATCGAACATAATGAACAACAGTGATCTCTGGCATCTGCGATTTGTGAAACCGACTAGAAAAGCGAACATATCATAAGAACCAGAGAGTAAAGTGGAAAAGAATAGGAACCTGAGTCTTGGTAAGAGAAAACTCTTGCGCCACTAGGTCAAACACCAGCTTTTGTGTGATTCGGTTCCTGCGTTTGAGAATGATATATCCACAAATGTGAGCACAAGAACAATGACGAGTTTGCAAGCTCATAGTTGACCAAAGCTATCAGAGACTCCTCAAATTAGACGAAGTAATCATGTCCGAGCTTAACCTACTGCTTCCGAACATCCACCTCAAGCATATGCTAACGCTACCAGTGAACACGGTCTTCCCGTGGAAACTTTCCGTTCTATGTTTCGCTCTCAGAAACTGAATTTCGATCAATCAAACGACGACCATAGTACTGTTGCGCTCATCATGACACTTAAAGCGAATCTTCAGTGAGTTGAATCAGTTGCTTACAACCAATACTATATCATCAAGGGTAAACTCATGTCAGAATCTGAATGCATTGAGGGTGACACAGCACCCTCAGAATGCAAAGCAAGAAAATGAGAAGAATACGTACGAGCACAACCGTGCATATTCTTGAGCAATCTCCATTGATGCTTTGAACAAAGACATCTGTCAAATGTGCAAAACAAACCATGAAAAACTCTCGTCATAAGCAGCCATAAGATGGAATTCAAAACTTCGTGTGCAGATTTATGCTTAATAACATGAGTGATACCTTGTTTTATTTATAACATGTTTTGTAAGATTAAACCAGGAGAGAAATGAGGAAAGACATCAAACGATATCAAAGTGACGTTCCAATTTAGAACACTTGCTGCAAGTGTCACGGTTTTGGGTCAATATAATCAGTTTAAGACATTGGCAATCAATCACCAGCCTTTGAATCTTAAGATTTGGTAAATACCTGCACATTAGACAGAAAAGTGCGAAAGAAGGGCCACTCTTGATACATGATCTGTAGCTCCTTGATTCGATCTGGATTATCTTGCGTATAATTCGAAATGCCGCTACCCACCCCATACCATGCTGGTAGAGTGTGTCTCGACTGTCACGCATATCCAGGAAGAACTTGTTTCTTAGTTAAATATCATTCGCTAAACATACGTGATAGCAAGTTTAAATTATCTAGAGTACAAAATGAAGCTTACAAGCAAGTACTCAAGCTTGTGAATAATATTTTCAACGAAAACCTACAGGATATCTTGCTGGTATGGATAAAAGACATACCTGAGCCCAACCAAAGACCCAAGGAATGGCACGTAAAGAAGACTTGTCTCGAATAGCAGCCTTCCGACGAGCAGGCCGACTGCCAATATTAATGAGACCAATCTCGTTAACAACAGTTGATTCATAGAAATAATCGTAGAATCCTTCTGTCTCGTCAGTCAGATCACGATATGACTTCTCTGCAGCTGTCGCTAGTTCTTTCATGATAGAGAAGTACTGTTACAGCACAAAGCTACATATTAGCTGACAGCAACGAACATATGAAGAGTCTTTCCGAGAAACATATACAATATAATAATATGGACATACCTCTTCAGATGCACAGAACATGGTACAAAATGTTGCAAGGTTGGGTAAGGGCCGGCAAAACAGATGAAAAACCATTCAAAGTATTTTTCAGATTGTGAAAATGCTTTCAGAATCAAATACATCAACTGTGTGCATTACAATTCAAAAGTTCAAAAGTTGCTCACTTTCTCATAGCTACCACCAAGACGAGTTGCAGGATGACTGGCTTTTAAAAGCCCTGTAATGCCAACCTGTCAATTCAACGTCACGAACAGCTCTTGTAATTAGAAGTATTCTTGCAGTTTTATAGAAAGAAACCTTCAGAAGAAATTTTAGGGATCAAGTGTCCATGATGAAAAAATATAATATCGTGATCAAAAGTGTTGTGGATGTAGTGTCTAGAAAATCGTTTAGGTAAGCGACAGAATTCACAATTATAATTG
The DNA here is from genome assembly GCA_951230915.1 of Antitrichia curtipendula. Lineage (NCBI taxonomy): Eukaryota > Viridiplantae > Streptophyta > Bryopsida > Hypnales > Leucodontaceae > Antitrichia > Antitrichia curtipendula. The sequence continues at coordinate 35,404,735 of OX579634.1, read as the reverse complement.
TGCACACAACGTCAAATAAACAGTACATACCTTGACAACTATCCAAAGTGATAAGTGATGAGTAACTTACAGTCAATTCGTACGCAGCCGTTTGAGCATTACCATAACGATAGGTGATAACTTCTCCTTGCTCTGTAAACTTTATTTGTCCATCCACACTGCCTGGTGGCTGCCATCAAGTGAACGAGGACCCAATTTAAGGGGCAAGACCTTGATATTAGGACTCACGAGTCAGAACCCTCCACAATTATTGTAGGATAATCATCAAAAGACATGTAGATTTCCCGGTAGATCTCCAGAACTTGTTGAAGAAAACAACATTACAATTGTCAACCAGGTGCATGGAACTACGAATCCAACGTGAGGTGGACGAATCTTATACCATAGGAGAAATATTTGCTATCATGGTTGTCTTGCCCGAGAATTCAGTACCACAGCACGCATCCAACCAGAAAACTTCTGAATCTCTTAGATCCTAAGTTTGCGATCTAAAGGGATTACAAAAATAGGGTTTTGATGTCAGCAGCATAGATTACCTGCGACAGAATACTCTCGTGAGTCGGGCCAGCTCCACGACCAACAGTACCACCACGCCCATGAAAGATGCGTGATTTCACTCCTGCCTCGGCTGTGAGTTTCTGAATTACACATTGAGCCTCATAGAGGTTGTATGCGCTGGCTGTGATGCCTCCATCTTTGCAGGAGTCGGAGTACCCAAGCATTATTTCCTGAAACATGCTTCTTCTCATGAGTTCCCCCCCAAATTGCAAAATAAGACCTCCATAAGTACTGACGAGCTTCAAGAAAACCATATTCTGCTCCGTGGCTTATCCAGGGAATTAGAAGAAAACAAGAAAGACTATCAATTTATCGGTGCAGGTGCAATATCATGCCTAAACATCTGGTTGACAATACCTGGACACCACCAGAAGCCATCAAGATGTTTTTATAGGTCTCGCTTTTGAAAAGCAGTTCTAAAGATCCAGGCATATTCTGCAGGCAACACACAAATTTTGCAGTCAACGGCTGCTTATTTATGCTCTCTCCGTAATCGAAGGCATGTCCGGATGATGGACTACTACGGGACAGAAGGTTTGCTAAATGCTCCTAAGGTGGACCGCAAGTGGACGGGCTTTCAATCAACAAAAGAAAACCCTTGACGAACTACAATGGTACAATAATGAACAAGTGGATTAAAAAGAGACTAGCAAGTCCGCCAAAAAACTCATTATTCAAGTAAAGACGTTCAGGTAGTACCTCCAAATCTGGAATAGTTTCAAAAAGAGGAGCGACAACCAGCCGTGCGTTCCATTCTCCCGAAGCATCTTTCTCTAATAAATTTTTACTCGAAAACCATCCAAGAAATAACACCTGTTTCGAAGAAGAGTGAGAGGAAAGAGAAGTACAAATCAGAAGTGGCTCTATGATCGTTGCTCCCATCAATGTTGTGCATGAATGTTGTGCATTTAATCAGTGATTTGAAATCCACTTTGGGATCTACTAGGGTTAAGAATTCCACTATCGCACGAAACTTCATGGTATAGCGACATAGAGCTTGGGTTTAGGGTCAAATAAACAAAGGATAATTCAAAGAAGCAATTCGAAAGAAAGGGAAGAAAACATACCTCCATCACATGAGATGCTCGACGGGTCATGGAAATAACATAGGAGGCTATGGACTTCTGTGAGATATTTTCCATGATATCTGCGATAGCAAAAAAAAGCTCCACTACTTCCCGTGATGGTTCCGACATGGTTTTGAATAAGCCCTGGAAACATACATGCAATGAGTTTTGATGGAAAACAATAGGTCAATCGTCATCATGTCCATATTGAATTCACATCCTAAAGAATTTATCAGCTATCAACTAATTCTTAGAGACGTACATCTAACATAGATATGAAATAGAACCGATGATGAAACTAACATTTGCAGGACTAAACAACAATTTACCCTGAGGATGAACGCTAAAGTGCCTAGTTGCAGTTTTAAAACATCGGTAGAAGCTTTGCAACAGGATATGTAATTGCACACCTCAACTTTGTCAACAGGAGGTGGAGTTGAAATTGCTTCAGCAAGCAACTTCATGCGTTCTATCTCTGATAACGAGCTGTAATTGTCATGCAGTCCTAAAAGTCGCATAATCTCGTTTGTTGCCTATATCCAGAAAATAGTCCACAACTCCACGTGAGACATCTAACCGGGAAAGACAAACAACTAACTCCAAGTTCCATTGCCAGACAAATAACAGAAAACGAGAGGCCCAGGAATTATTCTGCTTTCTACCCCATATGTCTCTTATTTTGAGAAAATTTTCCAATGGATTTTAGTTATACCTCGGAATGTATTGTTGACTCTTGCCGGACGTCAAGAGCGCAACAATAAAAGCCAAATGTTTCAGCCAGACGGATCAAGTCCTTCAACTTCCTGTCAGCCAACCGAAAATCTCCACCCTTGCGCAAAGAAGACTGCATACAAATAAATTGTCATTCACAATTCTCCATTCGAACATATGCTGCTCGTCCATACTTCCTAGCTTGAGTCTCAGTGTGGGGAGACACAGGCTCAAGGCTAGCTCAAGGCAAGATCAAGGCAAGGAAAAGGAAGTAGACAAACACACAAGAAGATAAGAAGATAGTTTGGCAATAGCTTGACATCCACCACAGATGGTAATATGAACAAGATTACTTCAATAGTAACGCTCTTACAAAGGACCAATGACATGAACATGAAATCGCAAACCAGAATTAAAGCTTAAAAAGACCAAGGTGTTCAAACAATGGAAGAAGGTACACACATCGATGAGTTTCAAGTCGGTCAAAAATTGCTCCTCACTGACGTAAGCATCCTTCTTGGGGTCCAATCCGGGGATCTCGTCAATGTTGAATTCGATGTCTATCAACAACTACAAACCCAATCATCCAGACCACAGCAATGATACGTAAGACAAAATCCATCATCCGCAAGAGACAGGTGTGTAGCGATCGAGAGTCTACCGGGCACTTCGATGTTCAAATCCGAAAAATGATGTTATCTTTCCAATCTGACATTCTTTGCGAACACAGAGAGTGGATCCTCAAATGCACGCAGCTGGTTGATTAATTGATTCCAACCCTTGTTACTTATCAGAAGTTATTCAATGACGTCATCAACAGTGACCAGGTGGTTCACCAGACAACAAACTTCATGAACACGATTACAGACACACATCGACACAATGTTACCTTTACCAATAGCAAGTGCTTTTGGTCAATCTCTTATTCACCAACAAGTATATTACATTCCTGCTTATCCTCTATTAGTTCATTGCAATCGATATCTGTAACTTACTACTCATCCAAGTGTCAAGGGTCCATGATTTGCAGGCCCGGGGCCCCCCATACTAGGACCGTGCCCTGTTCCTCAGACACAGAATTTTCACAATTGAAGTCAAGCGATATAAGATGCAATGACACGACTCGAGAAGCATAATCTGAAATACAGGCACGTCAGCAAATTCTAAGGATTCCTACTTAAATAGTCTGTTAGTCAATAACTGAACGAGATGTCATGAAGAATTGTTTTCGTCTTGTTAATCTCTGAATATTACTAGAGATCAATTAATGCGTTAATCAATTCACAACTCTCCTGAGTCTACGGCATCGCTAGATTATCCAATTTTGATGTTGTTGGTGTAATCTTCAAGACCATAGATGCCACTATGCCCAGTGTTGAAGGTTAAAAAACCTAGACCAGAATCATTCAGGAGTTGGTGGAAGGACAATATACCTCATCATGGATACCCGCCTTTCCTAACTCACGCAAGCGAGCATTTACATCTCTTAATCTTTGCTCAAGTCGGTGCCGCATCACTCTCAATTTAAGTCTGTACGGTTCCTGCTTGATTCCAATTTCAATTAAGAATAAGAGAACTGAAACGTTGATGTTTCATGAACAAAAGAACATTAGTATATGAGAGCGAAAATGCACAGCGGAACTGAAATATGAAATTGAAACGCGCATTTGAAAATCATCAATCAAGAGGGTCATCAATGAAGAACGTACGTGCTCAAAAAGTGCTCCATCAAAACGAATTGCAGGAATTTGCTCCATCACTTTCTTGTCCACTTCTAGACTCTCTAATAATTCTGGAGACACTTCACAGATGAGTAGGGAGTGTGTCAGGGTGTCCTGCAAAAAATCAAAGACTGTTTAGAGAATAATCCCCAAAACTAGCTCAGCTAGATACCAGCTACATTCCTGGGCCATACAGGACACAAACATAAAACAAACGAGGTACAAAGTTCTTTACGACCAAAGTTTTTTCCTTCAGTCCCAATGAAACACTACTGCCAATCAGTGATTCGTATTATCAGAAATGGGGCATCAGAAGAAGTCCAGAGGAGTACCAAGTAGAAAAATGGAAAAGCGCTGGGGAACCATGTAACGCTTACATTATCGTCTTAGTTAACAATGTGTACGGTCACCTCTAAAAAGTAAGACACAAGGAAGAAAAGCTGAGATTATTCAAACCAAAGTCAATTTTCTGAAAAAATGTCCATAACTCTTGCAATTTGCAATATACAAATAAACTAACATTGTTTTGTGAGAGAAGTCTCTTCACCTGACATGCACGGACACGACGAATGTATTCAGCCAGAATGAGGCGACTTGCGAGCAACGCTGCCATCACTGTTGTTTCGGGGCGGACTGATCCACACAACCAAGTATATACCTTAGTCAACATGTACCGCTAATGGGCCACCGCCTAATGACTTTTTTACATGGAACAACGGTAATAAAAAAATCCTGATAAAGCTTCTCCTAGGAAGCCATTTAAGATGATGTAGTCTAGCTTATCAAACACTCCAACTGCTCGCAAATAAACATATTTCATTACTTTAAGCGAAAAAAATGTTCGCAAAAGACTCGGCTTACGATTAATGCGTTCTCTTCACAAATGTCTTATGAGGGATGAATTCGTTCAGTAAACACCGAAACGAACTCAGAACCCCCCAAACACATTGCATTTTTGGCTAGTTATTAATGTCTCAGCATAGAGATTCTCACATTTATCATTGTCATTCGGCATAGCAGGAGAATTAAAGAGGATTGTGGCAGTTAACGAAGAATCACAGCCAGCCTTCTTAACTACCTAGACATATTTATAAAATTCTCAACTTCATAATCACGCTTCAACCCCTAGAAAAAAAGCAAGTGTAAATTGCAAAAGGGTTCAGAAACTAACCATAAGGATTGCCATCACGGTCACCACCAATCCACGATCCAAATTTAATAAAGCTCGGAACAACAAGACCTTCATCTGGGTATATGGCCTGTCAAAATTGGTCGTTCGAATGCGTTAGAAACTAATACTACCTGATGCACCAAGCTCAGGATTACATCAAGGAGAGAATTTTCAGGGAAATTACTTACATTGACGGAATTCTCTGCATACCGATATGTAGTACAAACAGCCTCAAAAAGGGAATAACGAAAGTAATCGAGTCCTGTAACTATTTCCTCCAGGACAGTTGGTTTTGTTGCTCGCATCTCGTCAGTTCTCCAAAGTATCTCCACCTGTAACCACCGAAACGAAACTAAAGATGTATTTTGTCGCTAATCAAGGCTTCTGCACTTGCCAACGAATGCTGAGTATTGTAAAATCATGAGTAGGGATGATCATCATGCCTACCTCAGCTTCAATTTCAACCTCCAATTCGACCTTTTGAGCGGGACTCAGTCTCGAATCCTGCATGCTATCGATGTGTCACAGCAAGCTTTGGATACAAAATCGCACAAAGTTATTTGTTCATTGAAAGATTCTCATATGCGTTCTTGAAAGCCTGAGCATAAGATAATGTTGCCAAGAAAACGACATGGAAAGACCTAATTGATTGAAGTGAGGGTTGAAATTTAGAAGCAATTATCGCCTTGAAGCACAAATCCGCCATCCAAGGAGAAAACAGAGAGAAGACTTCTTCTCCCGCAACCTTGGGAATAGAGAAATCCCATGACCCGAAGTTATCAGCACGTCTCACTGGTTATTGGTTTCATCAATAGCCAGCGAGGCGTGCTGAGAAAGAGCGACTTGCGTGGCAATAAATTGGTCTAATTGGGAGACAAAGAGAGAAAAGGGAGCTTACTTCGCGATCATTGCAGAGAAGGAAGATACGATGCAAACATGTAAGAACTTCTCTGCGCCGAGCCTCTGTTGGATGCGCTGTGAAGACTGGATTGTACTGGCACCACAAGCATGCAGAAGGTTTAGGATAACGAAGTATAAATGTTTCTCATACGGCATCATTTGCCTACTACACAAAATTTAAGTACTGAACTGCATATTCAACCAGTAATATGACGGGTTAAAATGACTAATCTAGCTTGTTACACGCTGTCAGTAACAAGCTGCTCTACTGTTTGAAACTGCTCAAGTATGTTCAGTTTTAAGTAATCTATGTTCGTTTGAATAACCGTAACATAAATGCTCCCCAGTAATAAAGAGCCTAACCTCAGTTCGATTGAACAGTTCTTGAAGGTCAGCTGCTCCTACATTTTCCTTCTTAAAGGATCTCAGGGAGTGATCGAAGGAAGCAAACCAAAGCGGCGTTGCATTTCTGCTAGCCCATACCTGTAAACACTCAAAGGGTCAACTAAATTTTTTGGGAATAAATTCCAAGGATACAAGTTGCTGTTAGCAACGAACAAGACTTGTGATTGATACATACACATATACATATGGTGATCAAACAGAGACACAATTTCCAAACGGTACCTGCTCTCGACGCAGTCGATGACTATGGGCTTCGTCTGCTACGTTCAGTAGAGACGAATACAAGTAAAATAGACGAATAACTGCGGTTATCTGCAGCAATTCCATCACAGTTGATAAAGGATTCGACCAGATAGTAACTTCTCGGTTCCATAGATGAAGCCAAATCAATGAAATCCATTATGTTTATAAAAAACCCCAAAGGAAAGCATTCAGTGCATGTTTTGGAAGAACGGAAAATTGACAAATCAAACTAGCGAAGACCTACCTTGGGCTGCTCCATTTTCTCAATGTAGCGTAGCAAGTCAGCGCGCTTGCGTGGGTTTTCCTTGACGCGTAACTCTTCAAATCCATTTTGCAGAAAATAAGCCTATTCCAGAATTTAAAAATAATTTTAGAACATTTGTTTGTATCATACCTCTGGAAAATACTCACCCAAGTGGGCGTTTGATCCTCCTCCCCCAACCAAGCTTCCAATAGCTTACATGTGAAGAATTTTTTAGTAAAAAGCAAGTCCAGTACGCAGATGTTTTAATTTTCGCATTTGTCACCAAAATCAAAAAAAGGATTACAAGTGCGGAAACTCACTGCTTCGAGCACATCCTCTTTACCATCTCCACGGACTGCCTTGTCCAAGGTTTGCGTTAAAAACGTAACCTGCTCAGGAAAAGTGGTTCAATAAGTTCCACCAAATCACTCATTTCAACCTCTCCACCTACACTAAGTGGCTCTAACCTGCCAGTCCTGCCGATCATCAAATTCATCATAGTATTCAATCACCTTCAGTTGGTTGCTCGCAGAACCACTTTTCTGATAGATTGGACATTTCACACGAGAAATGAAGCATCTCTGTATAACGTTCAAAACAAGAATAAAGAAGTTTGATTACCTGTTCCGCTAGCTTAGGATCGCCAGTCGTAGCATTGAGAACATTACGTCGCTTTAATTTGGCAAAAATCTTCTCTTTGATGTCTGGCCAACGGTCCTCAGGTATAGCTGCCCTCGATTCAGCGTCTGAGACAATAAATATGTCGACTACGCGATTGCTTTTCGTGAGCAGCTGTGCACTCTGTACACTGTAGAGGAAATGAAGACCAATTGTAGATATCAGGATATCAGTCAAACATAGAACTTGGCTTCGACTCGGGTGAGAATCAGAACTTGCGCAATCATACTGCAAACAGGCAGTCAAACAACAAAATGAGGGCGCTTAATCAAAAAGAAGTCTGAAACGTGAAATCAACTTCACCTCAAGAAAGGATGCACCACTTCAATATCGAGGCATGGTGCAAGAACCATGAGGGCATCCGCGAAAGCAAGACTAAATTTACAAGACACGACGTAGCTTTGGAAATCTCAGAAGCTAACACCGATGGTAAGAGGATAAATTGGATGTCCAATCTATCAAAAATTCTGTATTTAACATGATTCCTGTATGCAGCTTCTTAATGGATTGATATTTTCTTCATACACGAAACCCCGAAAGGCCAGCTCATTCTGAGTACTATACCTGATACCCATCTCGTAGAAGCTCAGAGTCACGTCCATAAGCAGATTATCTTGATCCATTCCATCAATACCAACCACAGTAGAACCCGGAATGCTCTCGTTATCAAAAGCTAAGTTATAGTCAGCTGCACCTTCACTGTCGGTGTCAGTAGTGTAGCTTGTTCTGGACCCAGGTGCTTCATCCAAAGTAGACAAGCCGGCACTGTCATCCGTCAGTACCGGTCCACCAAGTCCTGTAGAATGTTTTCCTGAAGTCTCAGCAACAGCTGGACTCCAGTTCATACGTCTCCTGAAGTAAAAACCCGGTTGTGCACAAGTCAAGAGCATGTACATGGGCCGATTGATAGAACGGAAAGGTGTTAATACTCCCGTATATTCAAGTCCAGCGGAAGAATTTTGAACACTCTCATGGTGAGCACTATTCCAATTGAGATTCTGAATTCCAGGGATCACGGGAACTAAGTTCAGAAGCACATGGGAGCAATTTGCTAAGTAAATAACCTTCCAGGTGTGCCTCGTGTTGTTTTTGCTACAAACTTATGCGCTCCTCCGTGTAAGCTTCCTCGGCAATACGAAAGTGCAATGGGGTTCACCTTATTGGTTCTGAGATCCTGCAACAACAATATGTAATTTTAAAAAGACATACGACTCCAAAACGTCTTACGGCAAAAGGACTAAATTGAATGAAATTACAAACGGTACAATGGTGATAATGTCATAAGTAGACAACACCGCGATATTCGAGCCCACCAGATCAAACCAAGAAATAAAACGTTTTACACGTTCTCAGACATGTTGATACTCGATGCACAATCGACACAATCGAAGGTTAAAGCTGATTGTAACTTACTCGCCCATGCTGCAAACGCTGTTCCTTGCTCGACCTCGCTGCAGAAATGGACTGTAACGATGGTCTGAACCAAAACACAAACATGAAAGATATCAAGTTCAGATACACGGTACAGAGCTGTAATATGTTATCAATACACGATAATGACTCGTGTACCTTTCCACTTTAACGACAATTTTCAGAGGAACCTTGAGCAGCAAGTGTTACCGAACCACTAGGAGTTCCAGCACGTTTCAAGTGCATTAGCATGCTACTTAGTATGCATCCAGACACTACTATAAGCTCGTCCACTCCCGGACCTCTCTGAGAGTTTCACAAAAACTTCTCGAACCAAAGAGGAATAGACTCCAATAAAGAAGGAACAGCGACCCTCTCCGTATTGAAAGTGTATTACTCGAGTACAAAAGCAATATTGCAACAATGAGATAGAGAAAATCTGACATGAGATTAAGATTGTAGTGCTCTAACGAATGAGGGTTCTAAGAAATTCTCTGATAAACAACCATACACTATAATTAAGAATCTTGAGGATGAATTTCAATAATCAGGTATAAGAATCAATGCAATTTAGTAGCCTTCGTACCCTGCCAAATGCCCCTGACAAGTCAGAGTATTTCTAATCTCCACGTAAGGTAGCTATGAACAACACAAATGTCCATGAAACACCTCTTAGTGCTTATTAATCCACTATCCTTGCATGACTTACTTGTTAAATAAAAACTTCAACCCTCCACCTCCGAGATTCAACTGAGTGTCCAATAATTGATGCCATGTACAGCGATAAGCATAGACGAGAAATTTAAATCTGGCTGGAGGTTGACCCTCCAGCAACCTGTTGGGTCGCCAAAACCTGACGGACGAATACAGTCCTTCATTTTGAATTGTAGACTTCGTGCAGATACTTCATGTACCACTTTTATTAACAGAGAAATTACTCAGAGAAGGGATTTAGCTCCCAGATATGTATGAGAAGACAATTAAGTGTGTAACTTCACCAATTCCACAGGGAAAACCTGGTGTTCAGTAATCTCATTCGCAAATCGAACCAATATAAGCGTACCTGACAAGACCATGAAGACCAGCTAGAGTGTGCGCCATTCCAATACTCGACCAACCTGACATAGCAAGAATACTCACGTACAGTAAGACCACAAGGAATTGAACAGCATGTGATGATAATGTCAAGTTCATATTCAGCTCAGTGCATCAATTATCAATTAGCGCTCTTCCAGTTGCTTGCAGATTCATGATTTGATACAGAATCGTTGGATTGAGCATGTGGAGTCGCATCCTTTCTGCGTTTATCTCTATTCCATCAAAAGAAGGCACAGAACTTGCCAAAATAACCACCAGAACTGCTAATACAAGAAAGTCAGAGAGTACAACGTCTGATCCCCTCTGTCTATAATACCCTGTTGTGCAACGAGGTGATGAAGGGAGAAAGTAATCTACTTCCATATCACTCTCGAGAAAGGCTTACTGCTCTCAGTATATCCAAACGTCTTCCAAACTATGAGGCGGCTAAAGTATCCTGCCGATTCTCCCTCACAAATTAAACAGAAAGAGCAACTCCCTAATTAGCTAGAGACGAAAGTGTAGCAGAGAGAAAACTGTTGGACATTCATCACCCTCCCTTCTACTGATCGCCCATCCATCCCGAGATTAACTCCAAGTTTTCAATACCTGAAGTGATCTAAATATCTCTTCTGACATTCTCCACATCCTCAACCATCGATTTTTACTAAAAAAATTCTTGCGAGTTAATCAATTACCACAGCGAGAAACATCGACAGTGAGGAATAGGGACTCCACTTAGGCCGCCAGGAACATTGATTCGAAGCCTAAACTTATTCAATCACCTCAATACCAAAAAGGATTTCCACACGCAAGTGGCATGGAGGAAGCACGAAAAAAATTCTCCGCAGCTTCATCTTTAAGATCGCGATCAGCACGAACAGTGTTTTCGGTAACTCAAATCTGACTATTAATCGCGTTCAGTGAAATTTGGCAGGACATGCAAATTAAGCGCCGTAACCTTAATTGAAACACTGACGCCCAGAGTCGAGAGTGACACCTTCAACCTAGCGAGTTATTCCCGAATCAGAGTGATGAATTAAAAATACACACTGAAATCGAAATGTAAAAAAACGTAAACATTCTCCAGGCATCAACAGAAGATCCGAAACTAACCTTTAAGCTCGACCTTTCTCTTGGAATGAAATCCTTCACCCCGCAGACACTGCAATCTTCTCAGCAGACGCCCGATCTCCAAGTGAACGCCAAGTAATAACTCCGTTTACTCGACCGAAAATGCGAAAGAATTAAATGAAATCAAAAGATTGCATGTCCGTCCTGTCTCTCGCTTGAAGCGAAAAAGCTTGAGCTCGCTCGCTTTGCCTCTTCACGCACCTGGGAAAGCCATCGCCACTGTGTCTGTGCCTCGCGTCTTCATCGTCGTCCGCCCCGCCCGTTGACGTCAGTGAAATCTACCGTACGCTTGATTTTCATGAGATAAATCCACAAAAGAAGTTTCGAAATCTTTTGGTTACGAAGATTTCTTGGTTCACAAGAAGCGAAGGATACAGGAAAAGTGCAGAAAGAAGGAAAGGCCAACTGTAGCGAGTCCCGAAGACTTGGAGCCACTGCGTCCTTTCCAGCTCCCATGTACTGGAGCCCTTGATCTACTTCATGAGATCTACGTTCTGGCTGTTTGGGAAAAGACCTTCCATTGGCTGCTTTCACAACTAATAATAAAAGTGTGGGATCCATTTGCCCTGCTGTAGAATTCTCAATGTTTGTATCGATTTTCCACCTTGGCAACACCTTGAGTGCTCAAATGTTGCGTCGCGTCTCATCATGGCTTTTTTGGGAGTGATACAGAGACTCAAAGAATGGCCGTAAGGTGGGTATCCCCAGAACCGTCATTTTTTTTTGGGTTATGTGCCTATTTACTATTATTAGACTGGTCAAAATTTTCATATTTTTTT